>NDXB01017183.1:1501-20616 GCA_002631895.1 Agapornis roseicollis
TTATTGTTTTTTTTTTTTTTTTTTGTGTATATAGAAGTTGTCTCACATTTCACAAGCTTTTGTTGGATTTTTTGTTTTGGTTTTGGTTTTGGTTTTGTTTTGCTGCTGTACAGCCAGTGTTTTCTTATAAGAGTAAAGATTTAACAGATTTGGGTCTATTTCCCCAAAGCACTTATGTTCATATCTATTGGTTTGGACTAAGCCTGTCTGGTTATCTGCAGGTACTTGTTTATTTGTTATCAAGAAAAACCTCAGATAAATGAAAGAGAAAACTTGTGAAGTACAGTAGCACAAAACACGATACATTTACTAGTTCACTTAACAACTGATATTTCAGGCTTCTCATTGTAATTATAATCATCATTAATCATCAACTTCCAGATCAAATTGAAACACAGAACAGCGAAAAGGTCAAAGCAATGAAGAATACTATCATCTTTCAGAGACAGTATGTGTTGTTAACATTCTACTGTCTTACTTATATGAAAAAGCCAGAAAATGGCAAAAGATTAATCTGGGTTTTTTTTGTAAGGCTCATTATGGGAAGCATACTGGACAACTGAACACATTTTTGTTGTGGTCATAACTCATACAGCGCCATATGAAATACAGTTAAGAAATCCAGTCGACTTTTAAAAATGCTTTAAGGAAGTATTTTAAAAGCATTGTTCTTTTCAAGCATTAAAGTCAGATAGGTCCAAACTACAACACTCATGCTGTCTTGGGTTGCTAAAGTCAGAGAGAAAGAGAAGCTTTAAGTTCCTTGAAGTTCCTCAAACATCTAGCTCCAGGTACTCAGCTCAGTAATAACACTGCTAACTTAAGGTCCAGAAATTCAGTATAGATCATTGTATCCTCAGTAAAAATTTGCTTCACCAAAGCACAGTCTCGCTAATCCAAATTCACATGTAGCTGTAGAGGAGGAAAATGCTGAACAAACCCACATCTTTCACTAGCTCACTAAACTGTATCCTGACAGAATGTAAAGTGGTGTTGAGTTAGACATGGTAAAGTTTAGACCTGCAAGTAGTCAGCATGTTGCTTCAGGCAGTGATCATCTTTGTTTTTTCCTGTTCTTACTTATAGATCGTATTTTCAGGTTACTTCTATTGGAGTGTTTTAATTGGTGTTCCTGTATTATTCCTCTTAACAGGATTTGATTGTTCAATTATGGAAAAGCTGTCTTCATGTTGTTATGCAGTGTGAAAGAATTGCCCTTAACACTGCAGCCTGTTAAGCAATGGAATGGAAGATAAATAAAATGGAGCTTAAACCAGACTACTTCTGCTCTTAATGCCAAGGGTCAATTAGCTCTATCACCCACCTGCAGACAGTTCTGTTCTGTTGCACAATCAATAAATGACTTTTTCCAGGACATTGAGTTGAATGTTAGGAATAGCCACCTCCAATTCAAGGCTTACTAAGAATTTTTGTAGTTATTGCAAAGGATTAATTTGACACCTTTTTGGACAGTTTTGACAGAGAGAAAGGATTTTCACACAGAATTCAGTTAATGTTTGCTGCGTTTTGTGTACCAACCCTCTTTATTTTTTGTCTCCCTGGTAATAAAAAACTGCTGTTTTCCTTCTTTATAAAACCTGAAAACCAAATCTATTCATTTGCATGAAGAGGACTGTTTCAACAGCAGTAAGTCTATATAGTGTCCTTGGAGAGAAGTGCCTTATTCAGCATTCAGCAGAGGAACTTGAACTGCCTGAATCTGTCTCATTATATAGGCCATATGAAGTAAGCCATGGTGCCTAACAGCTGCTGGTGTTAGGATTAAGGGGAAAATATTTAATTTGATGCAGAAGCATGTGTGTCACGATTTCTGTGGTATCTTCTACAGGCTCCCTAGGGTGAATGTTAGATATATGGCATAACACTGAAACAATTTAATTGTGTCAACAAAATATGGCAATGTTTGTTTAACATAAAAACTCATTTTGCAATAAAATTGATTAGTTGATGGTTACTTCATGGTCACTGTGGCTGATAGATACAAGACAAAACAATCTTGTTTAATCTTGGGGGAGGGTGGAAAGTTCTGGGGATACCAGAGCAAGTATATATACATAATATAAACTTGAATTAGTCTTTCTGTAGATTAAATCAATAAAACAACAGGGAAGTGTGGAGAATAACCCAGATCATCTATCAAAATAGGTTTGTGCTCCTATTCTCACTGACTCGTAAACAAGTGTCTTTAGCATTCTAGCACCCAGAAGCATCCAAGACAAAAGGACAGAAGCAGTTTTCTGTTTGCAGATGTACTACCAATGACAAAACCAAGGGAAGGTGGGAATTGAGTGAGCTGCTTCCCAGAATCTCTAAATTAGATGATTCTAAAATCCCCAAGTGACAACTCATGTATGAAGATAACTCTTAGCTGCTTGCAGTAATGAAGTGTATTTTATACATAATGCCAATAAAATGACATAAACAAGAAGGTATATCTTAGATTTGAAAAAAAGCGGCAAGTCATGAAAGAAAACACAATTATGTCAGCAATAGAACATATCCAGGAAGCTTATTTCTCTCCATCAGGAGTCTGATCAGGAATCACAGAAACAGCACTGTGAGAAAATCTGAATCTGATCATAATACTGAATGGGTGGATTTGTAATATTTTCAAATCCATAAGTGATAAGTTGTGATTAGTTAGATAAAGTGGATTCTGAGAAAGTACTTAATCTACTGAAACAACTCAAATTACTATTGCACTTTACTCCTTTGGGTGTAAATTGTGCACCAGTTCTGTTTCAAGCAATGTACTAGCACTAAAATAAACTGAAAAAAAAAGCTTATAAAAGCAAGGGGAACGGCAAGTGCTGAGCTGATAAGAAAGAAAATGCTGCTCAGGAGCATAAATTGCTTCTATTGCTTCCTTGAAGAGGCAAGTGCCTACATGACCCTGGATTCCTCCTTGCCACAGATCAGGTAATGTACACTTTACACACAATCACTTCTTTGGTCTTGAGGATGTGCACTATTTTTCATGACAATACCCTGATAAAAAGTCATAGATGATTATACTGCGTGCGACAATGCAGCTGTTGGGGAGTAAAGGCACACTCAAGAGATGAATGACACACTGGCTTTCTGTGGGGAAGTCATCAGCTGCTCCATTCCTGCTTTTAATCCTGCCAGCTTGACAAGGACAAAAAACAGTTGCCCAATTAAGATGCTCAGTAGTCTGCATGTACTGAATTAGCGTTTTCATTCCTATTCCTTGTGGACAGATTACCCATATCATATCTTTTGCTCTTGCTAGTGGATTACTATTGTTCTGTTGGATATTCTCTCTAAGATGTATTTAAACCATGTAGCTGATGCATTTTAAGGAAAATTGGAAAGATAACATACAAAGACACTTTTGTCTGGAGCATATATAAATGTCATGAAGAGACCTGTTTTCTGCTTGTGGTGACTGAGAACATATTGTATGTAATCTTTTTCCATTTCTGCTTCACATTTTTCTTCCCATCTATGAAATCCTGTCTGTGCACACTGCCAAGAGATCTCCAAATAGAAAACATAGTATGTGAGCTCAGCACTGTATTATAACCTATATATGTTGTCAGCAGACACACAGAAAAAATTTTCTTCAGCTGATTCTTTTGCAGTAGTTTGCTTAAGCTCCAATTTTTGCTTAAAGTTGTTTCAAAAAAGACAGTTGAGACAGTAACTAGTGTAAAAGAGAGAGGGAATAAAGTAAATGCAAATGTTAAATAGGAGAGGGAAAGACAGAAGCCCTCTACTGAAGCACAGGTTATAAATTAGTGCTGCTATGCTGCAGAACAGAACAATTTGGTGGAATATCATTTTTTGCCCAGCAGTATTTTGAAACATGCCATTACCCTCAGGGTGGAGTCTTCAAAAACATCAAGTAGTTTTGCATATTACCTTTGAAATTGTGTGGTTTTAAATCTTAGCTTGGGCTTTATTGAGATGCAATTCCAAGCATACATAAAGACATACTGTTAAAACCACCATAAATGGTTATTTTATTTACTGTTTGATCACCTCCCCTGTAACTACTGATTTCTTTCTAACTATTATAACTGTAGCTCCTTGCATTCAAAGTGGCTCCCCAAGGACAACAAAGAGTGCAAATAAATTCAAAGGCAATGGTGTGAAATGAAATATAAGTTTGGCCTTTTATGTGTAGCAGCCAGCTATACAAAATTTATGCTTTAAGATGCCAATTAAATAAGCAGCAACAACTTTTTCTTAGTGACTAAATAACATCTTAATACTGTCCAGTGTTTGGTGACACAGCTCTAATAGGCCACAGTGGTGCAATAAGGATGACGAACAACTGATTGTGGGTTATTTGATTACCACATAAGCAATGTAGACTAAGCCTTACATGTGAATGAAAATAATACAATGGCAATTTGTAAAACTCACACAAGAAATTAATTTTAGCATTATTTATTAACACTTCAGAAGAGAATGTAGGGTTAGGGGAGTCTTCATATGCTACTTACTGCTTGCTTGTGCTTCTTTCTGCCCTCATCCATTTCCTCTGTTCTTACCATGCATCAAATTCCTTATATAGGTTATAACACTACTGAGGGAATCACAGATTCTTTTTGATCATATATTTTACCACTGCAAGCACACATGCATTCAAACTTGTAGCCTGTGATGGACACGCATTCAAACTTGTAGCCTGTGATGGACATTATCCTAACAGGAACCAACCAATGACTCTTGTTCAAAAGAGTTTAATCCTGATAATATGATGATTTCAGAAGAAGATCTCACTTTTAATTTTAAATAATTGACTTGTTCAAAGACAGCTGAATTGGTGTTGTCTGTAACCATCAAGTGTTAGTGGAATATCTGAGGTCTCATATACTTATTTTTTAGCATCAGATCTCTAAGATGAGAAGTTCAAGATAAGCATACGTGAGAGGTGGGAATACAAATTGGTTGAGAAAATGAAAATGTAGGTGTTTGTTAAAATGAATCCAGGCTTACAGTATTTAATTGTCTGAAGCAGTAATGTAATATGAAAACCATAAGATAAATTGTATGTGTCCTATCTTAATTATAATTGCATATTCTGATTTTCATCAGCATTATTGCTGGCTGAAATAAAAAATTTCTGCAGCACATGACTTTTTATAAGCAAAGTTCTAACAAAGGAACACAAAACAATGCGGGACAGAGATAGAGTTCATAAGCAAAATTTAAAAATATCAGAGAGATTAAGCCAGTATAGGTGAACCAGTAGGATTCCTAAACATAGGGATTATGTATTCAGTAATACTGAAAATAGAGATGCTAATTTCTGTAAGAAAGAGGAGGAAAGATTGCTCTAATGATTACTGCATGAACTGTTTTACTAGAAGAGCCTGGTTCTTTTATTACACAGAATTACTGATTTCATTTTAAAGTACACTTACTTCAACCTAGGGGTTTTTCAGTAAATTATTCAGACTTTATTCATATAATTTAATGGTTAAGGAGCAGGTTTAGCCTGCTCTGTGCACAGCCACACAGTAATCTTTTAGAGGTGTCGCTAATACTGTCCTTTAAATATTTCAGGACTGACTTAGTGCTGTGCCTTAGCAAGTGAAAACTATACTATACTTCACAACATTACCCTGACTAAATAATCTTTTTTCACCCCTATCTGTCCATAAAATACTGCTTAGAATTGCTGGCACTTAAGTTTGAAGGAGGCAGGTTTTTAATGAAACCAAAAATTTTAAAAACTAAACTTTTTTATATGTGAAAACTCATTATACTACATATAACACACATGACTAAACCAAAGTTATTTACAAAATCTATGGGCACAGAAGAGCCCGTTTCCCCCTACTGCATACTGTAGGAAAAGCTCCTGTATAGCTCCCAAATATAACTGAATGAAAATGATGCAAAGTAGAATTAACAGACAACATATCTTGTCCAAAAATTGATTGGCCTGTGAGATTTTCTAAATGTTTGAGTTCTTTGGAGTCTCAGCCGCTTAAGAGAATGACCACAGCAAATGAAGCATTGTGCCAACAGGGTTTTGTTATCCCTGTGTTCTGAAAGGCATGTTGAGTGTTTTTTTGGAAAGTCCTCATCATGTTGTTTTGTTGTTTTAAAATCTTTAATGAGCTTTAGAGCAAAATAAAATAACGTATAGCATTTCTGAAGTGTTCCCTTTCCTCATGGATACATTTAAAAGTATGGTTTCTTGACATAAGTACAGATTACAGTTTCACTGAGAAGTACAGAGTCCTGCTTAGGTTATCATTTATGAAATTCCCTTCTGGATGTGATAGCCTTTCCTATTCAGGAAATCTTGCTTGGGATTATCAAAAAGGATTTCTATGCTGCAGCACTGCAAAATGACTAGTGATGCATTTCAGCATAGACCCTGTCCATGCTTCAGAGTAACTCTCAGAATTTCACAGGCTTCTGCCATCATCCCTTGACTAAAATGAGCTTTACCACCCTGCCACGATGCACTCGGATTCTTCTTTTTTCATCCACTCTGCAGGCTAAAAGCAACATTAGATATTATTAAAAACAAATAGCTCTAAAGCCTGGGGGGAAGGGAATAGGGCTAAGGTATCTCTTTGGTAATATGTCTCTGCATCAGTGACTGTAATAAAGATTTCTTTTGACTTTCAAGCTGCAAAAATTACATATTACTGGCTGATCCAAAGCCTCAGCTCATGTTTAAAAAGGGTGTTGTTATTGAGTAATTTGCAACAACAAAAGTATATTCCTAATGAACCTTGAAATGAGCCTTCTTACTGAAGCTGTTCCTATACCTGAAAAGAAGCTCCAGTAGTTCACACATCACTGCATATTGTATATGGAACATAAACCAGTAAAATCCCTGATTAATATACCCTAGAAGAAGCCTAGAGTAAATGGATTTTCAAAATGAGATTGTAAAGTTGATCTTAATCATAATATCTCAGTGAAGTTATTATAATGTTGTGAGCTTTTAAGATACTGTGCTGCATGTTGCATGTATGTCATTCTTTACCATGGGGAAAGCCATAAAGGTCTTAGACTTAGCCCAGTTCACTTGCTTTATCCACATTCAGTAATATGCTGTTACAAATTCATATAATTTCAAATAACTAATAGCTTTAAGCATAGGAACCAGGTTCTGGAACATATTTCTAGTAGTATTAATGGGGCAAGACACTAGCTAAAATGGAACTAGAGAAGTTAAAGAAAGAGATTAGATTATTTGGTTGCCTATGTTAGGGTGAGCCTGGACTTTGTAACCTAAGAGTTTGTTTTTAGTTCTATCTGCTGGAGAAAAAGATACTGATCACTCATATTAGTGAAGCAACCTTATATTAGGAAAAGACTAGAGCTAGATTCTATCTCAAAGTCATAGTAGGGATTGTACAGGAAGACTGATAGAAAAGATGTACCTAAGCCGTAGTATAGAAGAAACTGTTCCATCTTTAAACAATGCAGTATTCTCCATATGTCTGAATGTTTTCTGATCCCTCTTTCTTATCTAAAGTGAAGAAAAAACAGCCAAGTCAAACTGATTTTTATTTAGTAAAATCTTAATCTGGATCTGAACATTAGCCCCAGTTTTCATAAAGAAATTCATTTTTATCTATCACTGAGTCAGAAGACCCAAGTATTAGATTGAACTATCTCATGTTTCTTTCCCATTGAGATGCTTAAGTGCTGCAAATAACACAACATCTGTTTGCACAGTGGGGTGGGAGAACAGAGGAGCCACATATAACAGGGGCTCAGCTGTCCAATGCAAACCATTTATGGTTCCTGGTGGACTATTACTAAATGGAATTGTTGGTAACTTGTTTTGCTACGTCTTCCGTGATAAAGTCTAGATACCGAAAATAATACAGTGCTTTGTTGTGGATGGCATATTGGTTTCTTTGATAAAAGCACCAGCTGCCTTTGTGGACAGCCTCTGAAGACAAGTTGGGGATTTTCTTCAAATATTAGCTATTAAATCTTCTGATTTATTTAAAATCTTATGAATTTGGTTCATCCCCTGTTGAACCTGCAGATAATGTTTGCTTCTACAACCTCCTGTAGCACAAGTTTCAGAAATTCACGTTAATTGCCTGCCTTCCAGAGAAGTGTTTCTCTTTACCTTTTTCACTTCCTGCTGCTTTCATTGTGTGAGCCATGGGTCCTGTTTTATGCGATCTGGTGAACACCTTCACACATTTTGTGAACCTCAATAATATCCTACCTCAACCTTCTCCTCTCTAAACTGAAGTTTTCTAGCCTTTCATCATGTTGCATCCAATCTTACTTATTGGCAAGACTTTCAGGAAATGTCATCTAGTTCTGGTGACTTACTGGCATCTAAATTGGTTATTTAGTCTAAAACTTGCTATATACTTGCATCAAATTTTTCTAGTCCTTCTGACTTGCCTGACTGTCCAGGGTTCAGCAGTAGCTGTCATTTTTCTCCTGCTTAGTAGCTGGTGCAGTGCTGTCTTTTTGACATTAGCCTGAGAACAGTGCTAATAACACAACAATGTTTTCAGTTCTGAAGTAGCGTTTATTCTGATTAAGGACTTTTCAGTCTCATGCTCTGCATGGGAAGCCGGGAGGAAGCGGAGACAGAACACCAGACCCAAACTAGCCAAAGGGGTATTCCATACCACAGCATGTCATGCCCAGTATATGAACTGGGGGGAGTTACCCCCAAGGCCCAGATCACTGCTTGGGTGAGGCTGGGTATGAGTCCATGGGTGGTGAGCAATTGCATTGTGCATTACTTGTGTTTATTGTTTTCTTATCCTTTCCTTTTACCCTTTTAGTTTTATATTATCTCCCCTCGTTATTTCCCCTATCATTGTTATTATTGGTGGTAGCAGCAGTGGTTTGTGTTATACCTTAGTTACTGGAGTGTTCCTATCTCAACCCATGGGAGTTGCATTCGATTCTCCTCCCCATCCCTCTGGAAGAGGGGGGGAGGAAGAAAGGGAGGAGAGAGCAAGCATCTGTGTGGTGCTGGGTTACCAGCTGAGGTTAAACCACAACACCTGGCACAACATTTTTCCATATATAACATAGCATACATGACACATACATTTCCACACGACACAACGTAACATCTTCAGCAGTAGAAACACATGACAGTAATTTTGATTCTCTATCCTCACCAAGTGCAGCTTTCACAGTTTTGTTGTCAAATTGTCCCACTCCTATGTACACTATTGTTTAATTCAAATATGTAGACTTCAAATCTCTACCTACTCCTCGAGTCTCAACTAAAGAGCTGCAGAATTTCAAACAATGTTATCATTGAGGTATTAGTTTTTGCTAACCTGCTGAGTAGCCAGAATTTAGCTTCCAAAAATTAAGGCTAGAGAAAGCATTTTTCCATGCTTACTTATTCCTTGATCTCCCCATTGAATCTACTAGTAAAGGCACCAGTTGCTTACATGAACAATATACAGGTTAGAGCTGTAAGTTTTGTGACATTAAGCAGTTCATGAAGGAACCATGAATCAAAGAAAGAGCAACAGCTAATGAGCCACATAGTTCCAGCTAACTCAGACTTTCTGTTCATGTTAACGTAGACCATTAGCTATTATTTTGGTTGGAATCTAAGCTATCAAGATATATGCCTTGCTGTTTGACTTTATATGTCCCTTATTATGTAGGTTATTAGACTGACTGATTGTAAAGGTCACTTATGAATATGAGAGTTACAGTTCTATGAATTATTGTATGTGATGACGCATATAGCAATTGCTATTCTAGAACACACAGAAAGAATAAATTTGAAGTTAGAAGATCTCATATTGCAGTACAAGTAATCCAACATAGTATAAAATCTGGATTTGAATCAGTGACAATTGAAAGCAAAAATAAATCTGCCATATTTTGTAAAAATCAAATAGTGGCTTCATTTTTTTTTTTTTATTCTTCAGTCTGCTGTCCTTCTATTCTGTCTCTTTTTACACAGCATATTAACAATTCTCAAAATGGAAGTAGAGACATCACATAAAAAGGCTAGCACTGGTTTGGAATAAAGAACTTAGGAAAGGCTTAAACTTAATAGGTACTCAGGAAACAATATGATTCAATGTAAACTGGGAAATGTGTCCCTATAAATGAGGTGAGGAGGGTGAGATCACCTTCCACTGTATCCATGACACAGTAGAAAGTAGGTTGTTTCCACTCATTAGACATGGATTGGCAAAAGAAAAGAAAAGCAGACGAAACTGTGCAGATGTACATCTCAGAAATGTGCAGTATATTTTTAAATGTTTAACCAGTGTTGGCAATTTTGACATTTACTATCTGATTGTGGTCAATACTCTTCAAATTCATAGAAATTAAACTTTCCTAGAATGAAGCTTGGATAGGGGTGTAAAAGATAACAGGAAGGGATTCTACAGTTATGCAGAAAACAAAAGACAGATTAGGGACAACATGGACCCTCTCTGAAAACTATCAGAAGAATTGGCTACCCTGCATTTGGAAAAAAAAAAAGGTTCTTAATGAATTCTTTGCCACAGTCTTCATTGACAAATGCTCTGACCATGCCATCCAAGTCTTGGAAGGCAGACACAGGGACTGTGAGAATGAAGACCTTGGGCCTACTGCAGTAGAGGATCTGGTTCAAGACCATCTTAAGAACCTGAACGTGCACAAGTCCATGGGACCTCATGAAATCCATCCATGGGTCCTGAAGGAGCTGGCAAATGAAGTTGCTAAGCCACTGTCCATCATATTTGAAAAATCATGGCAGTCAGGTGAAGTTCCTGACAACTGGAAAAAGGGAAATATAACCCCTATTTTAAAAAGGGGAAAATGGATGACCCAGGGAATTACAGACCAGTCAGTCTCACCTCTGTGTCTGGCAAAATCTTGGAGCAGATTCTCCTGGACAGCATGCTAAGGCACATGAAAAACAACAAGGTGCTATGGAACTGATAGACAGAGATAGAGCAGTTGATGTCATCTACCTGGACTTGTGCAAAGCATTTGACACTATCCCACATGACATCCTTGTCTCTGAATTGGAGAGAAATCAATTTGATAGGTGGATCACTCGGTGGATAAAGAACTGGTTGGATGGCTGCACCCAAAGAGTTGTGGTCAATGGCTCAATGTCCAGCTGGAGACCAATAATGAGTGGTGTCCCTCAAGGATCGGTGTTAGGACCGGTCTTGTTCAACATCTTTGTGGCTGAGATGGACAGTGGGATTGAGTGTGCCCTCAGCAAGTTTGCCAATGACACCAAGCTGTGTGATTCAGTTGATAAGCTGGAGGGAAGGAATGCCATCCAGAGGGACCTTGACACGCTTGTGAGGTGGGCTGATGCCAACCTCATGAAGTTTAACCATGCCAAGTGCAAGGTCCTACACCTGGGTCAAAGCAATCCCAGACACAGCTCCAGGTTGGGCAGAGAAGAGATTCAGAGCAATCCTGTGGAGAAGGACTTGGGGGTGTTGGTTGATGAGAAAACGAACATGAGCTGGCTTCAGTGTGCGCTTGCAGCCCAGAAAGCCAACCGTATCCTGGGCTGCATCAAAAGGAGCGTGACCAGCAGGTCAAAGGAGGTGATCCTGCCCCTCTACTCTGCTCTCCTGAGACTTCACTTGGAGTATTTTGTGCAGTTCTGGTGTCCTCTGCGGGAGCTCCATTATTCCTACGGACAACAGAGACAATCAATGTGATCAAGCGAATGTCATTTTATTAGACAGTGTTAACCTTATATAGAGATTCTTAGCACAGCTACATTGACTTGGCAATTGTTGATTGGGCACCTTAAACATTAACAATGCTATGATTGGATAACACCATCCTAGGAACTTGACCTTCAGAATCTCTCAGCTCCTATTCTCTTCTGCTTACTCTGACAACCTTGCAGCTGGTGTTTATACATTTCCTCATCCTTGCCCTTCAGCTTATCTCGACTACTCTCATGTAAGTCTTGCAGAGACACCATCCTCCAGCACCAAGGTCTCTGGATTGCTCACCGGGTGTGCACTATCACGCAGCTTGTCCACAGTCCTCAACATAAAAAGGACATGGAACTCTTGGAACAAGTCCAGAGGAGGGCCACGAGGATGATCAGGGGACTGGAGCATCTCCCATATGAAGACAGGCTGGGAAAGTTGGGGCTGTTCAGACTGGAGAAGAAAAGGCTTTGTGGAGACCTCATAGCAGCCTTCCAGTATCTGAAGGGGGCCTATAGGGATGCTGGGGAGGGACTCTTCATTAGGGACTGTAGTGACAGGACAAGGGGCAACAGGTTCAAACTTAAACAGGGGAAGTTTAGATTGGATATTAGGAGGAAATTCTTTACTGTGAGCGTGGTGAGGCACTGGAATGTGTTGCCCAGGGAAGTCATGAATCATAGAATCATAGAATAGTTAAGATTGGGAAGGACCTTAAGATCTTTTAGTTCCAACCCACTTGCCATGGGCAGGGACACCTCACAGTAAACCATGTCACCCAAGGCTCTGCTCAACCTGGCCTTTAACACTGCCAGAGATGGAGCATTCATAGCTTCCCTGGGCAACTGATTACAGTGCCTCACCATCCTAACAGAAAAGTACTTCTTCCTTATATTGAAATGCTCCATCCCTGCGCCAGCTTTGACAGAGCCTTGGGTGACATGGTTTAGTGTGAGGTGTCCCTGCCCATGGCAGGGGGTTTGGAACTTGGTCTTAATGTCCTTTTCAACCCTAACTACTCTATCATTGTATGATTCTAAATAGTAGGAAAACAGATTTTATATAACCTCAGCCATTTCAGAACATAAATGTACACCTATTAATAGACTACAGGCTCAGAGAAATAGGTGAATCATATTGTTTCTAGTGCACTCATCATGCATTGCTGAAGTTTTCTGCTAGTTTTGAAAAGAAAGCAGCAGAAAAAAGTAGTCATGTTTTCTTAACTTTAAATAAAATTATTGCATCCTATAAAAATATGAAACCATTCAGTACCGGTAATACCGGGTCCACCCACAATGAGCCATAGGTAGTAGATATTTCCTTTTATGTAGCAGGTACAATTTTATACATAAAATAAATTCACACATACTATGTACCAATAAAGCTGCTTTCTGAAGCTAAATTTAGGATTTAAGTGGCTTGTGCTATGAAAGCTGTAAAGAAAAAAGTCAATTAAAAACCCTATTTCGACCCAAAAGTAAGCTTTGACTTACTTGCTGTCGTTGTTGATTTTCTCCATAGATGCAGAATCTCTGATGGTTCCCTAATGCATTCATGGTCTGTCTTATGCATTAGCAGAACAGTTTTCCATAAATCTCTAAGCTACTATAACTTTCTTCAGCTATTAAGGACAGTGGAATGAATCCTGGACTTAATCACATGTGACATCAACTGCACCAGTGTTTGGTTGTATGTCTCATCTCTGTAGCTTCAGCAACTAATCTATATCATGAGGTGAAGATCTCACCCCATAAAAGAAAAGACAAGAGTAAGTTTTCATGAGCACAAAATAAGAAGCAGTTACATATAGCTGGTAGGCTGGTGCTTCCTGAAACAAAATTGCTCCAATTTTTGTTTGTGTTAATTACTCTGTATTTATGAGTGTTTGCTCTGACAGATGGGGAAATATGTGTGTGTCAAACTGGTTTTGACACGTTTTGCTTTGTGAATGTGTTTCTGTAATTGCCTTCAGAGATCATGTACTCTATTCTATTTAATACTGGAGACTGGTTATATATATATATATGTATATATATACTGGTTCAGATGGCAGAGTTCATTTGGAATGTGGTATCCTTTGTTTTAAATAATGTAAAAAGCTATAGTCCTATTATCACCTTTGAAAAGCCATTCATAACTTCTTCTCTCAGAAAAGATGACTAGCTCTTTTTTTTAGAAATTGTCTTCTGCATACTTGACCAAAGTTATGCTTTCACTATTTTTTTTCTGTCTAGCGATATAACATCTTCATCTGTCATTCATTAAGAACCCTATCAAATAACAGATTAAATCCTGATTGGCTTTCGTTATGAGTATTCCTTTGCATTTTAAAGAAGGCTTTTCTATTTTGCAAATTTTATCTGGTCGAAATATGCCTTTGAGGACACAGGTTATGTTCAGGTAATAAAATTTCCACTTCCTTCCCTGTTAAGCTGTCTTGGGCAATAGTGTGGTTTTATGACCATGTTGTTCTCAAAAATTTCCATCAGTGATCTGTAAATGTGTTTCTTGTAGCAGCACAACAGTAAATTTGTCTTCTTCACCTCCTATAAAAGCCTTTTACTTTTGACAGGTCTACTCAGCACTTTAACACTTACAGAAATCATTATTGTTGGCTGACATAGTTTGACAACATAGTTTGCCAGACTTAGTTTTGTTTTCAGGACATAATTCCATATGTCACCAAAAACTTTCTTTATATTTTTCATTAACTTTGAACATCCCTGGATGACATAACAAAAATATTGATTAAAATGACCTTCATGTTTTTATGGTAATGTCCAGATCATTTTGGTTGTTTGTTAAAATGATTGGAAAACTTTTTTTGTTGTTATGTCTTCTTTTTTTCCCCACTCTAGACCCAAAACATTTCCATGATCTTTAAAGGTTTTATTATATGAAGTCTGCATTTTTTAGTGTCCCACTTGCCTAATTTACCTCAATGCTTTCAATAAATCTTTCTCTCTTCCTTGAACACCAAATTCTATTTGGAGACTCTCAACTGCAGCTTTCAGTGATATGTTGGCACTAAATCTTCTTCATAAGAGACAGGTAACTGGGATAGATGTTTGGAACTATGCACCAGTACGCTGGCCATCCATTTTTCAGTTTTACCTACTATTTTCTTTCTCCCTTAATTTTGCCATTAATCTTATATCATGTAATTTTGTCTTGATTATAATTCCTGGCATTTTTCTTTTTTTCAGGGTTGTTTTTTTTTTTTTTCCCATCTTCACCGCCCACTAAACTTTATTTTTATTNCTTAATTTTGCCATTAATCTTATATCATGTAATTTTGTCTTGATTATAATTCCTGGCATTTTTCTTTTTTTCAGGGTTGTTTTTTTTTTTTTCCCATCTTCACCGCCCACTAAACTTCATTATGATACCAAAATTTGCTGACAAGAAATATTGTATAATTACTATACACTGCAGAAATACTTTCAAAGCTAAAAGTAATGAATAAACTCCTGAAACATATATTATCATATTTTACAAATGTGTACATATGACTCCAGATTCTCATACAAAAGTATATACAATTGTTTTTTTTTCAACTTAATAACTTATTAGGAGATACTCCCCACAGTTGAACCAATTTCCAGAGTCTCAATTTACCTAATTTTCTCTTAAGAGGTGATCCTTCCATTTAATCTACCCATTGAGAGTTTCCTGTAGTAAATGGAGAGAGTCCAGTACCTCCAGGGAACAATTCATCTCAGTAAATGTAAACATCTAGGGCAGATGGAAAAATTCTTCCATTGGCAGCACTTCCTGTGTGCTTGAATCACTATAATAATGAGCTTGAAATTTTTCCCAATAGTTGTGACATTTTGATCTGAAAGAATAATGTTCAAATAGTATGGACCAATACCATAATGTCACTATCTTAATTGTTTTTCTTTGCTAGTGTGGATCTTGGTATTTTACAAAACTTATTCTAAAGGCATGTTGCATATCACAAAACCTCAGAGAGTTCAGATTTGTAATTAAAAAGGCCAGAGAGCCTATCATTTGTATGGTATAAGTTTCCTGAGCTTTGAAAATTATTTTTTTTAACAGATCAGACATTTGATGAACTGTTCCTTTCAGCATTACACCACCATGCTGAAATCCACAGGTGAGCTGATTTTTCTAGGACCAGATTAAAAAAGCTCCATGAAAATTACTTATATTCACATAACCTTTTCTCTTCAAGTAGTGTCCTAAGAATGTTACTGAAAAGATAATTAATGTGAAAAATGAATATTTTATATACTAAGAAGTGAGAGCCTTTTTGAATATCAGCCTCATTAAATTCTCATTATTTACAGATGAAGCGGTTTGAATTACCCTTGCAATTTTTTCTGATTTTGTTTCTTCCATTATTCTTATCAGCAATATTTTTGTCATTTTAAGTGCCCAAATTTATATTAAGTATTTAATTATCTTAGCAGCTGATAACAAAATATGTTAATTAAGAAGTAAGTTGAATTATGTGAATAATTTCCTAAGTGCAGCAGGAAAAGAATTAAGGATAACCAAAGCGCTCTAAATGAAACTGGGAAAATAGAATTCCAAAGAGAGGAATATATTGGTTTTCAATCCAGTCACAACAGAATTAAAGTATGATCCAAAGTCACTGAAATCAATAGGAGCATTTCCATTGAGCAAACCCTGGACCAAGCTCCTGATGCAGAAGGCAAGAAGTCAAAGCTGGTTTATCTGTACTCACTGCACATGCAAAAAACGCAGGAGCACCATCCTGTACTCAAGTGAAGATAATGAATTTTGATCCTGAATAAGTTGCTGTAAGTTCTGTACACATACAATCTTGCTAAATCTAACAAAAAAATTGAAAACATTTTTTGTAACTTTTTACTCCTAACAATTCAGAATTTTTCTGCATATACTTTTAATCCATCATCTACTAAACCCAGAACCACTAGTTACTCAATACAGACTCTCCTTTTTTGTCAAGTACCTTTTAAATATATATGCTGTATAGTACTAACAATCAAGAAAGTCTGTGAGTTACCCCAATAAAATAAGATTATACTCCGCATACAAAAAATACATGTCTGAATTATTAGAAATATATTCAGTGTTTTGATAATCAAGATGGCATTTGTGCATCTTACAGAAATGACATCTTCCTTCACACTGCATTTTACTATATTAATATTTTACTCTATTAACATTTTAACATACAGATCCCAAAGGCTAAATGTTGAGTTTGCTGGCCATTTTAACAACAGGTCAGGAAATCTAAGGCCCAGCTAGAATTAAATATGACAAGGGATGTGAAAGATAACAGGAAGGGATTCTGCAGGTATGTAGCAAACAAAAGACAGAGTAGAGATGATACAGGCCCTCTGCAGAAGCTATCAGAAGAATTAGCTACCCTAGATTTGGAGAAGACTGAGGATCTCAGTGAATTTTTTGGTCAGTCTTCACTGTCAAATGCTTCAACCACAATGCCCAGGTCTTGGAAGGCAGATACAGGGACTATGAGAATGGAGATCTTAGGCCTATTGTAGGAGAGGATCATGTTCAAGATCATGTTAAGAGCCTGAACACAAACAAGTCCATGGGATTTCACCAAGGGGAAATCCTGCCTGACCAATTTTGTGGCCTTCTATGATGGGGCTATAGAACTGATAGACAGAGATAGAGCAGTTGATGTCATCTACCTGGACTTGTGCAAAGCGTTTCACACTGTCCCACATGACATCCTTGTCTCTGAATTGGAGAGAAATCAATTTGATAGGTGGATCACTCGGTGGATAAAGAACTGGCTCGATGGCTGCACCCAAAGAGTTGTGGTCAATGGCTCAGTGTCCAGCTGGAGACCAATAATGAGTGGTGTCCCTCAAGGATCGGTGTTAGGACCGGTCTTGTTCAACATCCTTGTCTCTGAATTGGAGAGAAATCAATTTGATAGGTGGATCACTCGGTGGATAAAGAACTGGTTCGATGGCTGCACCCAAAGAGTTGTGGTCAATGGCTCAGTGTCCAGCTGGAGACCAATAATGAGTGGTGTCCCTCAAGGATCGGTGTTAGGACCGGTCTTGTTCAACATCCTTGTCACTGACATAGACAGTGGGATTGAGTGTGCCCTCAGCAAGTTTGCCAATGACACCAAGCTCTGTGCTTCGGTTGATAAGCTGGAGGGAAGGAATGCCATCCAGAGGGACCTTGACATGCTTGTGAGTTGAGCCAATGCCAACCTCATGAAGTTTAACCATGCCAAGTGCAAGGTCCTACACCTGGGTCAAAGCAATCCCAGGCACAGCTCCAGGTTGGGCAGAGAAGAGATTCAGGGCAATCCTGTGGAGAAGGACTTGGGGGTGTTGGTTGATGAGAAAACGAACATGAGCCGGCTTCAGTGTGCGCTTGCAGCCCAGAAAGCCAACCGTATCCTGGGCTGCATCAAAAGGAGCGTGACCAGCAGGTTGAAAAAAGTGATCCTGCCCCTCTGCTCTTGTGAGACCTCAGCTTGAGTATTGTGTACAGCTCTGCTCTCCTCAATATAAGAAGGGCATGGAGATATTGGAACAAGTCCAGAGGAGGGCCATGAGGATGATCAGTGGACTGAAGCACCTCCCATATGAAGATAGGCTGAGAAAGTTGTAGCTGTTCAGCCTGGGGAAGAAAAGGCTGTGTGGAGACACAGAGAATTTTAGGAAGTACTGTCTGAATGAAATCCAACTGAGAGAGGTCTATTCAAGTCAAAATAGCTGAAATGAAGCTGCTTGTGTTATATAAGTGAGACTATACAGTTAAGTCGTACTTTCTTTCTCAGCTCTGTGACATAATTAAATACTGCTTTATTTCAAAAATTTACAGTATTTTACAAATTTTTCAAAATTTTACAGTACTTCTAAATACACAGCAAAGTTTTGTAAATCAAGTATGTGTTCTGAGCCTTGTCAGTTCTTTAAGTACAGACATTTGTAATGTAACATTCTGTCCTGATCTATAAGGGTTGTTATGACATGTCCAGACCTGCTTGGAGATGACTTAATCTGAAGATCACAAGCTATACAGTCTTTAATATCTCCTTTCAAAATGTTTGCATTCCTAAATAAATCTTGGAGAAGTTGAGTTAGATTTTGGAGTCAGTTAGACTTTTGCAGTCACTCAGTTAGACTTTGGATTTAGACTTGGGAGCCAAACCTATCTACAGAGGGCTGTATCTACAGAGGACTGTAATTAACATATTTGTGAAACAGGTGATTTAAATTGTTCTTTATAACACTCTCCTGTCCATTAATGAAAGTGGATGTTAAAAATTGCAGAATAAAAGTTTCAAATCAAACCAATATTTATTTTACAGTGTGTCATGGTTTATGCCCAGCTAGTAACCCAGAACCATGAGCTGCTCACTCACTCTCCCACCCCCTTCTTCTTCCCCCCCCCCCCCAGAGGGATGGGGGGGAGAATCAAAAGAATCCACCCCCCCAAGAT
>NDXB01017183.1:22659-39991 GCA_002631895.1 Agapornis roseicollis
CCCCCCCCCCCACTGACAGCCTGTTCCAGTGCTTGGCTATGTAGACCACAAAGAAAGGTTTTGTTATGTTTGAACAGAATATACTGTATTTCAGTTTGTGTACACTACCACTTGTCCTTTCCTTAGGCACCACAGAGCCAGGCTGTTATACACATTGATAAGATTTATGCCAAGCCTGAATAAGCAATACCCTATACACATGAACAAAAAGATAAAACTTTCTAAAGAGCCAGATTTGGGAGCAGAGGGAGCTATATCTATAGCAAATCCCACAAAACGTATCTAAATGAAAATTCTGGTGAGAGGATTGGCAACAGATCTAAATCATAGTTCAAACCTATAAATCAAAACCAGAATAGCATAAAACTAAAAGAATGTTTTATTAAGTATTTACTTCTATTAGCAGCTTACTCTCTTCTTTTTATATCAGCTAACAGTAATGATGCTTTGATCCTACAGAACATGTACAAAACCCATTACATTTCTGGCTTCATGTTGATTGTGCAACATGTTAGGCTAGTACAACGATACGTTATTGTTAATGCATTTTTACTTGAGTTTGGCTGTAAATGTGACATCAAACACTAACAGTTTTTTAAATGTAGGAAAATATGCCAAGATTAAAGACATGCATGTTAAAACATTACAGTGCATCAGGACAGCAGGCATTTAAGATGGGAAACTTTTTAAAGAATCTGACAGACAGATTTCAGTTTCTCTAATCCCATTGCTCAAATTTGCATTAAGTACAAGCCAAGTGGTTGAGGTGCCTGAGGATATGGCAGCATTAATTTACTTGCCTGCCCTTTACCTCAGCTGACCAGGATGGCCCTGAGTATAACATTTTTGTGAATCTCACCTTGATTAGACGTTGATGTAGGTCAGCAGGATTGTCAGTATGTTCCTAAATAACCTGACCCAAACTTTGGAAGTGTTATCCAAATCTGTGTTAGGAAGTGGAACTGCCTGTTGAGAGGGAAGGTCAGCAAACCCAACAACATCCTGTATAAAGCAAGGTAGGAGTGAATATGCTTATGTCAACAAATTATTTTCTCCCTTCTTGGCTGCAGCGGAACTTGTGTTCCCCTAGATCCTTCCCAGGTTCTACAGAGAAGCCCACAGCCTGGAGGGTACAGAATCAACAGCGTGCCCGCTAACTGCAGTGCCGAAAGAAAAAAGCCAATTTTTCAGGAACATTAGGATACAGGAATGAGAAATTGAGAGGTTTGGCAGTGGTGGTTATATTTTCAATGAGGCATTCTCTTAAGTAATATCCAGGTTTAGCATAGCTTTTGGCCTTAATTCATACAATTGAAATAAAATATTTTTGTCATACTTAATACAAGTACTAAAAGTCCTTTTCTAACACATTTTTGTAAGGTTAAATATCAGACTGTCTCTATCCTATACTTCATATATTGTATACATTTATCTATGATTATTTCAATAAAAAATATTTTAATTGGAGATTAATATCTGTAAACAAAGAGCATAACTATCATAAATGTGCAGTTCCACATTTCCATGGATCAGTGTCACACTGAATGGATGGAATTATATAGCTCTCCTAATTCTGCAAAAATAATAGAGTGAAAGCTTAGAACTACTCTATCTGCACCTAATTAAACAAATTATTGTTGTGGAGTTGTAATCATCCATTCTCTCTCTTCTTTTAAAAACTTGTTATTGTCTCATGATTCACTTGAAATTTGACCTCATCCTGTTCAGGGTCTTCCTGAAGCTGGGTTAGATTTTGAAGCAATTCAGGGATGGGTTTATGTGTCTGAATCGTGCCAGCCTGTAATTCTGGCTATGTTTTTATTTTTGCTTTATCTTTATTTTTGCTTTATCTTTATTTATCTTTGCTTTTATTTTAACCCAAAATATGATTTACAATTTTCTTGCTAAACAGATGTAGCTTTAATGTCATATTCCTATAACATTCAGTATCAGTACAGAGAAGTAGTGCAAATATACAAAGTATTTGTAATACTGTGTACAGTATTTGGAAAAAACTTGGTTAGATGAGATTAGGAATGCAGCTTTCAAACTGATATGGTCCATCCTCAAGGACTGGGAGCACTTCCTGGATTTTTGTGTTGATTTTCTCTATCATGCTATATGTACCTACTCAACTTGTTCTACAATCCTCTTCAGATACAATTTTATGTAATTCTGTTGTACTCAAAGGTTTACTGAACTGTTCTGCCCAGGATCTAGCATTTTCGTTATTCAGATTATGTATTTGCCACCCTCCAGTTTTTCAATGTAGATTCTAATGAGACATTTTGCAACCTGATGATCAATTTCATTGTTTCATTTATTTAGAAAGCTTTAATGTATACTGTTGTGTCCTGGTGCTATATCTCTCTCCCCTTCTGAAATGTTCTCATAAGCATAAGAATTGGAATAAAGAGGCAATACCTTCTTTAAGCATCTCTGGTATTACCATTAGTCCTCTTTTACTCACTGGTAAACCAACAGGTACTGGAGTGTATGGTGAACAGACTTGCTCCATGAAGACCAAATTAATAATTAAATTAATTATAAATCATCTACAGTTTATGTTTGATTTAAAGTAAGGTGATAGTTTTGTAAATTGTATTTGAATAAAAATCACAGCAGTTGATTTCACAAGGTTGGGTACTGTGAAGCAGAACAAAATGCTTTTGTGCACAGCAGGAAAAGAACCAGATTTAAAAAAACCAACCAACCAACCAAACAAACAAACAAAAAAAACCCACAAAAAAACAGTTATGATTCTTGGTGATTCATATCTTTCTTAATAACAAGAAGTAAATAAATAGAACATAGTAGAACGTCAAGAGACAAATAACCTGCAACAAACTTCAAAAAATAACTACTACCCTTTTTCGCTTCAGTACAACATGCTGGTTTTGCTTCACTACAAGCTTATAATGACTAAGTATTTGCACTTTTTTTCATTTCTTCATAATCTTTATGATCTAAACCATACCCTTTCTATAATCCTGAACACATAGTTGCAAATTCTATGCTAGCTTCAGAAAATCATCAGCTTGAGACAATGACTTTTCATCTACAAATCTGTAATAAATAATGGAGGCAAAAATGTGTATTTTTTCATATATTGTTGTCCAATAAGGTTTTGATATTTATTCCAGGGGTCACGCTGATACTCACACACAACCTAAAGCCCTTTCTTAATTTCATATGTTGCAGGAGTCCCTAGAGTCAATTACAACTTTATGTTCTGTCTGCCCACTTGCATTTATAATTACTTTGTGGGTTTAGTGCTTATTTGTTTCAGTTGTCTATTGTCATACAGAGCATATAGTTAAGTAGCTCTATGGTCTCTGATGTCTCAAATAAAATTATAGATGTAATGTCCTGTGCCAACTAAAAAGCGGTAAAGTGGTTTTTAAATTCTAAAATCTAAAATGGCATACATGACTTATAGAAAACATTTTAAATATGCAACACTTGTCATGTATCCATTTGACATTTTCTATTAGAGATGCCACTTCCGTTATTTTTTATTTTAACTGAGTGGTGATCTTCAGTTCAAGTACCCTGTCTCTGATTATAATGGATGGTCTTATTTTAAATGAAAATTTGCTCCTGTCACACACAAATCTACTATTATTATATTCTATTGCAATAATTTATTAACATCAAGAATATTAAATGAAGACACAGTGGGCATGAGAAACCTTTTATTTTAAAAAAAATTCTAGTTTAATTTTTCTTTCAGTTATTCAGAAGTGTTCCTAGCTACACCAGAAAATGGTTTGCTGCTTAAAGTTTCCAGAAAAAAGAGACAAGAAACTATTTTATATCTATGTGAATGTTTTGCTAAGGCTTCTTTCAGACTTACTTTATTCTGGATCGCTATTGACATCTTTGCAATGAAAATTAGATGTTCCAAATTATTAATAAACTGAGTACTCCCCAGACACTAAAACTACCTAAAAGTCAGCAAAGATTTACAGTACAATAGTTTTGTGAACAATTTTCTATGCATTATGTTAGACAAACCATGTTGTGCAACTTCATTGGTTTCATATTATGGTTCTCTTACTGAAATTAAATTCTGCATGAATCCAGCCTGCTGCTCAGTCTTCTTCCCAGATGTATCGACAGGCTGCTATCAGGTCACTTCCAAGCCACTTCTTCTACAGCTGAGACTTGACCTCTCAACTTCTACACACAGGGCAAGTGCTCCAGACCCCAGTCATCTTGGTGGTCCTCTAAATTACCAGGGGTTTTCCTGTAAATAGTAGCCAAGTTTTCTTGTAAACTGAGACCCAAACTGTGCAGAGTACCTACATGTGGCTTAAGGACTGCCATGTATAGGGGGATAACTATTTTTCAGAGCGTACTGATTCTGCTCTAGTAAATACAGCCTCAGATGCTGATGACATTCTCTGCTGTCAGGAAACACTGTTAGCTCATGTTCAGGTCACTGCCTTCCTGAGGTCCCCAAGGTCTTTGCCACAGAACTGCACCGCAGCCAGTCAGTCCCCTGCTTGCATTCTTTCAAGGTTCTCTTCCTTCCCATAAGCAGGACTCTGCATCTCCCACTGCTAAATTTCAGAAAGTTCCTGTCAATGCATTCCTCCAGCCTCTTGAGGTCCCTCTGAACAGCAGCTCTGGTCATCATCCCCACCCGTTTGCTGCCACTTGCAAACTTAATGAGTGCAACTTGCTGACACTCCAAATGTTGATGAATTAAATAAACGTTAATCCAAAAAGATGTTTCATTCGTTTTCTAAATAGTGCATGTGGGGTTTTTTTGTGAGCAAATCATATTGCTGATTATGGATGCACTAGCCCATTCTGAGGATGTTCCATAAGCTCTGCTCCCAGCTGTTACATGCTCTTCTGTTCATGTTGCTTCTTGAAATGACATGATGGAACTATAAGAGTTACAAATGTAATTTGGTTTTGTTGCATTTCCACACAGAAGAGGAGCCATAAGTTGTTAAACTAAATTCTTCCAGAAAAGTTTTCTACTGATTAAAAATAAAACCAAGTAAAAAGAAATGTAATTGATACTTCTATTTAAGAGAGCAAGCGTTCAGCAGAATCCAACTGCATGAGGACAGTTAGTACATGAATTTGTTCCACAATGGGCAGTCATGGGAACATGTGAAGAACTCTGGCTTTCTACTTTTTCAAAGAAATACTGTTTTATACTTTCCAAATATCTGTAAAGCAGCAGAATTGAAAAATAACAAGACTGAATGTAACAAATCTCAGATCAACATTTAGAGTTATTTTCTATGCTGTTCCTGTTGAATTGTGCAAGGAAAATAAGTGTCACTTCAGATATCATTTATACTAATATAAATTAGAAATAACTCCACAGAAATTTTATGACAATGTTCAGAAAATTTCATGAGTTTTCATGAATCTAATTTTTCACAGATACAAATCACTGCATTTGATGGGTTATGCTCAGAATTCAGTGTAAAAAAAGAACTAAGCATTGTACCTAATAATTTTCAGCGATAATAACAAAAATAAAAAACTCAGTAATTACTAGCATATAAATATTTCACATGTATCAGTCTCACGATGTTGATTTCAAAGGAGAAAAAAAATGCAATAAATGATCTCGAAGCAAAGTTATAACAAATGACAAATTGCTAGATCTCAGTATGAAGTTGCACAGCAGAGGAGGAAAAAAAACCTCATTACGCAGTCACTGTTATACAAAAAAAGATATTTCTTGTGTCTGAATATATCTGCATGAAAAATCATTGTCTACATAGTTCCCTGCTGAAATAATAACTTGAAAAAGCAAACCCAGTACAAATAAAAGATTTGTCCTTCAGCAATCACTTTGAAAATTCCAGGAGGACGGAACTGGGTTTAAATAATAATCTAGTGAAACTTCTCCACATTTTTAAAAGAATTTTTCTTTTCCCTGTAATCAAGCTCTGGTCAATTTGTTAAATTAATCTTCAGTTTTAAGCAGGAGTGGGAGGATCAAGAAACTGGTGACATTACTTATCTGGAGAAAAAAACAAAACAAAACAAAACAAAACAAACCCACACTTTGTACTGCTCTGATCAGGAAATAAAGAGCATCTGTATTCACTATATGCCTTTTTGTTGTTGTTGTTGTTCTTTTCCCTTAACCTGGGCTCATTCATTCATTCATTATCTTGGATAAAAGAAAAGTTAACAATTAGTGTAGAACATCTGCTCTCAGGAACTAGGAAAAATACCAAATGGAGGAATCTTGAATCGATAGAAAATTTTTGACTAAGACACCAAAACCAATCAAACAGAAGTTTTAAATTTCTCATTTTGAAGAATGAGTAATCCTCATTCTTTCCCAGTTCCTAATACCCTCTTCAGTCTACAGGTCTGTATTGCCAACAAAACATAAACACTGTTTTCTTCCTTTATATATAAACACATTTCACAGCTGAAACCAATCCAATATCATAGTAAAGTCCCAGTTGGGTAGAGCCCAACAACCCTATCGAGGCATTTTCAAAGTATACTTTCATAGCTTTTTTTGTTTCTGCAATCCCTAGATCATAACTCCATTTTAACTATCAGAGAAGTGTGTGTGATTGATTAAAGATATTTATTTCTCTGGTACATGTTCTTCTTCATCCTCAATCAGGATCTGCTGACATTTCATTTATAACGTTACATCCATCAACCAGCAGATAGCTTTGAGCTTGAATACTGTGGTTTTTGTTTGGTTTTGTTGTTTTATTTTCCCTTTGACTGCTAATTGAAGTTCTTTTATATTGAAAAGTCTGTTTCTTAAACTAGGCATTGGAGTAAAAGGAAGTTTCTCTAGAACCTCACTAGTGATAAAAGATTTTGGGATGCAACCACTTAGATTGAATAGTCATGCATACAGGCTGAACACTAAATTAAGCAGAGATGAACCAAAGACAGGGACAAGGTATCACAGCAGTTTTTTATCTTAGGTTGGGATGATGGGCAAAATGGATTTTTAGTTACATTCCATTACTGATCTTTTACACACAGGTATTTTGTACCTTTTTCCATGCATAACTCCTTTGGGGAAAAAAAATCTTTAAATTAAAAAAACCAGACTGGATACTGAGTTTTGTTAATCTTGGTGGGAGAAGTAGTTGTACAATGTTGAGTACAAAAGGAAAAGACAGCTAATTCTATCTAAATCAAATTGACTATTTAGCATCTGCCTGAACAAAATAGAGTAAATCTCCCTGAAGTTGGAATTTGTTGTAATATTATGCTCAGTAAAAATAAGTATAATCTTCAGCACACTCATTTGCTGCAGATTATTGATTTATGACACAAAATGTTTTTTGAGGTTGATAATGAACTATATTAGAAGAAAAGTATGAACTGAGATTAGCTCTGCAAATTTCCCACCATAAATTTTTGACATAGAAACTCTCTTGAGAAAAGGAAAATTAAGTCACTCAGAAAGTAAACACCGGGTAATGTACAATACTGAATGACAGCATCATTTGACAAGTAGATGAAGGATCTGAGTTTGACAATGAATGCACTCATGCTCTATTTTTCCCAACACAGGTAAACTAGTTGATAACCAGGGTAGTCCCTATGCTAGCTAATTAATATAATGGGGATAGCATTAACTAATGCAACTAGGGAAATGGAAGAGAAATTCTCTTTATTTAGGCAACTCTAAACTAGATAATGGTATCTTTAACCATATTTCAAGTTAAAGTTTACATTCTTTACTGCAGTGCAGTGTAGATAGAGATACCACTGTATTGAAAATGTGCCAGCTTGAGAGTCAGAGCAGTTTAGTTGCTGTACACTCCACAGCATTTAACTGACCCTTGCAAAAAGCAAACTGGCTCATCTGAAGCTTTACCCCACTGCAGTTACACTGTGTCTGTCACAGCCAGTCATTCACTACCAGTTTAGAGATTTCTCCTCTGGATCTCTGCATTCAGCAGAGGCACACTCTGCCCCTGTTTACACTGGTCCCAGGCTTCCTGATTATCTACTCTCTTCCCAGTATACTCGTTAATGGTAAGAATATGTAAGAATGAGAAATAATCTGCCTTAGGTATTCCACAGAATTCCCTTGTTGGGGAAAGAAAAAAAATGTGAAACAGAAGAAAGCCTTAAAAACCACATAGGCTGCACTGACACACACACAAAAAAAGCCCTCCAGAGTTTAAAGCAAATATTTTCTTGGTTTGAATTTTTAATTTCTACACTCTTATGTATTACCACACAGGACCTTTTCCCCCTTCATGAAGTGCAGATACATAATTCATCTGCTCTGCATATTACCTTTTAATATCAAACTTACCTAAGCAAGTGACAAAGGAATGAAACAATGATGCCTTCCCTCCTAGCAGAATGGTGATCGCTTGAAGTATCCTCATTACTTTGCGTACCTTGTTTCCACATCAGAACACGTTCACTTAAATGCTCAATAGATAAAGACACTGGATTCTGTTCATTTTATAAAAAGAGGCTTCAGTGTTAGGTGGGAAACAATAGATGCAACATGGTTTAATTTCACTAGATATAGAAATATTTTTTAAAAGCCTCATTACTTTGTTTTATAAAGGTGTTGCTGACTCATATCACATTCTAAGTTCAGATTAACTGCAAAGAGATGGTATTTTATGCTGAATGCTGAAATGGTGCTTCAGGTCCTAGCAGCTGGCACACAGCTATGTGATTTCCATTTTTATTTTTGCTTAGGACTGCAAGTTGAAGCTAGTGAAGTTACTAATACACAAAAAATTTAATTACTAATACACAAAAAAATGAAAATTGCCATTTTCTAAGAGATACTGAACATATTGTACAATTTGGTTTGGAAAAAAACAAACTCACTCAGAAGCAAGAGATAGGAATATTATTTTTACCAAGTAATAGATGTTAGTCCTATTGTTTAGTACTTTCCTGGAAGATACTAAAATACATTATTGATAAGTGTAAAAAACAAACCAAAACAAACAGGCAAACAAAAACAAAATCAGAACAGAATTTTCATGTAGAAACTCATACTTTCTTGGCCTGTAAAGAAAGTATTTTTTTAGGCCCATCTTTCACACTGTAATACAGTTTCATCATAAAGGATTGGACTCTAATGTCAGTTTCCCTTTCCTACCAGCATTCCTGGTTAATATATTCAGGAAGGAATAGTCTTTAATTCATTGTAGTCCTGGAGGATTCAAAGAGTGGTAGTAGTCAGCTCTAATATTGATATCAATGATTTGAAATCAGATTGAATGACACTTGTTTATTTGAGCTAGATGAAAACACTCTGAAAACAATTTCAAGTGTACTGAACTAAGTAACTGGAAAGGCGTCATAAAGAACATATTATTCTTCCCATCCCCTCCATTTGATCGGAATTGTTAAAGGAATTTTTTGTAAGTAATATCAATATCTACTTAGATTCACACATTGGTGAAAGGGAAAATGCGTTCACCATCTTCAGTTATTTAGCAGGCCACATCTTACTAAATTTAATAATAAACATATTTTTAAGTTCAGAGGAAAAGCTAGACGAGTTTAAGACATTGTCATAGGATGGTTGTAGTTTACTGATAAAAAAGCATATAAGCAGAGAGAAGCCAAACACTTAATGAAAGCAAACGCTAAGGCACACTGGAGAAACACTGCCCTAAGAAAGTGATTTACTGCTGGAATTTCATTTCTGTTGTATCAAATGATGCATGTAGATTTAATAATTTTCTCTAATGGATCTTGGTTCAGTAGAAATGGATTGCTTAATGTAATAGAGTTAAAAGGCAGCATTCGGTTTGGTTAAGGGAACAATCTTCTTGTATCATTCAACCAATCAGTGAATAACCTCATAAGAAAGAATATGTCATTGCTGATCAAAGAATTATGTTATCAGTAAGTAAAATGCAGTTTCTGTGTGAATTGAAAGCTGATTTAGATTTAATTTTTATCTGCTTTTAATCTGAAGAGCTCGCATGGCACATGGCTCCTATACTGAAATTACATTCTTACATCAGTGCCTCATAGATTCTGACTGACTTGTAGATACTTCACATGTAGTTGTCCCATCCATATAAGACTCCACACAACAAAAGACATGTTCAATCTATCAGTCATTAAAACTCTGCTAAACACAAAATACCAGCTCTAAAGCTTTAGGAATTTACAGTCCTCAATCCTATTGTTTTTTATTCCATACTTAATTTAAACTATTTTTAAAATAATTATGTGTAAATTTCTGCAGAAAGTGAAAAGGTAAATATTTCAATGTAAGCTAGGTATTGAAATATAAAATCAACCTGGGGCAATCATGTTCTGCTAGTTAGTTGGTTGGTTGATGTATTTTACTTGATTAGAAAAAACAAAACAAAACAAAACAAGACACATGGAACATGAACAAAAGGACATCCATTTTTCAATAGAGTCACTAAATTGTTTGTATTTTTTACAGTTTAGAGTAAAACTGGATTTTTTTTCCCCCCATCCCGAAGCATGTTTTAATCTTGGCTTTGATAACACTTCAGTATGTGTACTCTTCTGTACTTCTACCAATAAAGAGCTGTTGAGTTGGGTGAAATAAGCACAGACCAGAAAGAAGCTTTTTTTAGTATTGACATTTGCTTATTAAAAAAACAGATGTGAAAGACCATTACTGAAGGGGAAAGGGGAAGGAAATGTTTTCTGGATGTTTCCAGTTGAAAGTTTCACAGCATGATAACAGTGGTCATTTAATTCTTCAAACAGCAAATGGTTAGAGCCTGAGTCAAGACTAAAATTTATACTTTGATAGTGAAAGGATAGGGAAGAATTCAAAATAGAAAAATTATGTCCATTTGCATTAGTTATTTAAATGAGAGTAGAAATTCACAAAAATCACTGAGCTCCAGCATAAGCCTTGATCTTTCCCTGGGAATAAGACTTTATCACTGCTGCTAGAGCTGAATCAACTCTTCAAAGACCGCAGTGAACTAACAGAAAAATCTTTTAATTCATTCTCCTGGAATACTGGGGATACTTCCTTTGTTTTCTTTTTCAGAAGACTGTAGGCAGTCGCACTTTCCCTAATGAGGAGCTGACCTGTAGATCCTTATAGCATTTTACACCTGCTGACAGAATGAGAATCAGAGAATTCTAATATGCTTTTCTTACAGATATGAAAGGCAGTTTGTCTGGATCAATGAGGTTGATCTCTGCTGTCTAAGCAATGTCAGACCTTGATGGAATGAAGACGTGGGTAAGAGCAAAAGAACTCTGCTTTCAGCACTCTTATCAGCAAGAGCAGAGATACCATTATAGCTAGGAAATCAAGACAGTGATTTGGCCTAAAGGACAAGGGAGAGGCTAGAGAGGAAAAGGACTACATGAGTCCTAATTTCTTTCTCCATTTTATATGAATATTGGCATTGTCCCTTTTCCCCACTTTTCTTAACAAAGATCTTTCATCCTGCTTTTCCTCAGTCTCTCTACAGCAGCTGAAAGCCTTCACACCACCTAACCCATGCACATAATCTAGTCAACCTGTAACAATGTCATCTGTGCTTCAGCCATTGCCCCAAAAGACAGCAGCTCTGTTCCCCAGCCCTTGAAGGCCTTTAAAGACACCATGGGGGAAGTCCTCATGGAAGAAGAGTAGGTTTTCCTCCCAGCATCTCTCAATTCTTCAGAAAGCCAGTGAAAAATAATCCATGATGCCCTACAAAGTGTAAGTTACAAGAGAGCATTAATACCTAAACCACATAGAATTATACAGGTAATAACAGTAACTGGCAGTAGCAGTGGCATACAAATGCCTTAGAGAATTAATGTGATGGGCAAGAATTGTGCAAACTGCAAATTAAAACTGAATTTTCCATTACACTATCTGTGCATACAGATTTCCTTTATACTTTTTACATGTCAGAAGGGGAATATTCTGTTTTTCTTCCTTTCTATTCTTTCTTCGATTATTTTTTTTTTATTCCTTCTTTTCTTCCTTTCTTCCTTTCTAGAGACTTCTGAAACTAGCAAGATTTTATGACTGCACCTGAGCTTTGCACAGTACAGTATCATAAATCAATTTATGTGTTCTCTCCATCATACATCGCAAGGGGTTTCACTGCATGTACAGCTTGATGCAGTGATTATTATGGCAAAAGGATAAATGGAAAGAAGAAAAATATTACAACCATGACTAGAGCAGGTCTAACAATGGATATCTTATCATTTGTTTAATGCATTTTTCAATACCTTTCAAAATATAATCTGAGATATATATCTTTCCAGTTTTTCACTGAGATCTCAGTGCTTGAGAACTGCTGGAGAGCTAACAATCAGTTCTGGATAAACTGTAGAACAAACTCAGCCCAGCAAAATAATTCTAGCCAAATATATCTGACACCTGGGAGTGAAAAAGGAAGCAAATATGATAGCGACAGAATTCACTGCAGGAAGCAACAGTAGGAGTAATTCTGACTCATGCCAGAGGTGTTTCAGTGTAATTGCTGCTAGATGATCTAACATATACTCTTTTTCTATAATACAGTCTTGGGTAAAGCCTGGCTACCAGCTGGCTGGCTATAACACCTGAATGCTAAAAAGTGCAATTTTAGAAGTGGCATTGCTGATCTATTTGCAGAACACATCACCTACCACTCGCAACATTGCTTGGGAGGGGGATCCATAAAAAAAGAAGCATCAGAACAGACATAAGGTGCTTTTCTTTCTGCTCACTGGCCTCTTTTCATCTCCTCTACTTATGTTTCAGTAGGTATTTTTCCCACTACTTCTAGGCTTTATGCTATAGTGGTGGTGCTGAATGCTGATGAGGCTATGCTTAACGCAACTTCAGGCAATGCAGTACTCCTGACAGCAGCCGAAGCTTTCTATAGTCAGACAGCATTCACCACAGCCTTTAAAGAACCTCCAATTAATGAGCATCTAGACATAAAAGATAATGGAAGAAAATACTTAATAAGCACTTAAAACAAGACCTGATGAGGGTAACAAGGCAAAAAACACTAACACAGCATAATCATTCATATATTTGAGGCATATGTGGAGTCTGAAAACTATTTCTAAGGTTAATGTTTATCTTCATTTCAATTACAAAATTTGTTTCAATGTCGCTAATCTTAGTCTCTTTTAAAAATTGTGCTACATCTATCCTGTGTTTAGCTGGAACCTGTACAGTAACTGTACATTTTAGATTGAAGAGTTCAAATTGAATTACCTACTTATCTAGCAGTCTCAAAGCAAATTGTGTGTTTCGGTGCTGTATAGCTCTAAAAAAAAATTATAGCACCATGCAGTCCTTGATAAGCACAAGTGATGTTTCAATTATAGATGGACAGAGCCTGCTGAAGTAAAAATCAAACCTTCTTGAAAAGTCATTTATTAAATATAGATCATATTGGCAGGAACACCATTTTGGAAGTTTGTTTTTTCTTTCTTAAACATTTATAAATATTGATTACTGCAGACAGTACACTTTCAAAATACAGAACTGATTATTTACACTATAAATAATATGGAACCATAATGCAAAACATTTCCAAAATCATTCAAATTGAAATGCTCCAAAACATCCAATATTTTCACATTGGAATACAAGTGCAGGGCTAAATTCTGAAGCTCAAATTCAGGCATCTTCAAAATGAAACATATCTCTTCATAAGTAATGAAGTTTTTAGGGAGAACTGTTATCAATCCAATAAAGAAATAGAGTTTAGCCTATATAAGACAAAATGAACTAGGCTCAGAATGTGACATACAATGTATTATGTACACTGCTTTCTAAATTATATCCAGAAATAAATCAAGACTGAAAATTGGGCTGTTCAAGTAGTGTTTCTTTAATGAACTATAAACTTTCATCTCTCTTCAGATCCAGATTTCCTAAACTCAAAATGGAAAACAATCCTTCTTTGGTTGTATGTATAGGTACAGGTTCCAAAAAGTATCAGAATTTCAGATTTTTTCACCTCCAGTGTCCTTCCATGTAATTGTAGACGTACATGAAGACCCTCCAGATGATGCCATTACAGCAGGTTAATCTTCTTTTGATTGAATAGGTCAAAGCCATATACTTCTTGCAGAGACTGCAATCAAATGTCATTTCTGTCTGTTTTAGTATGAAGTAATGCAGACGAGGAATAATGAGGAGTTCAGAGTTCTGTGCCTCAGCCACACTTGTCCTCTCTAACAATCAGAACAATGCTGGGATTCGGAAAAGATGTTAAAACTAATCTGGGATAACAAAACTAATTTCAATTGGATTAAAGAAAGATTTAAAAATTAGATCTCAAAGGAAATTGATTTCTTCAGTCCTGATTGTGTGAAGACTTGTACATATGCTCATTTTTACTTGTGTAAATAAACCAGATGTAGTCAACAGAATAATTCACAAAAATGGTATTTTAAACACATCCACCACAGTTGTCAGGTCAGAGACCTCTGTAAAATAGTGCCAAACAATTCACTTGTTACATAGTTATTACTGCAGGAAAAAAGACATTCTATTCAACTGAATAGATTATTTATGAAAAATGAGATGATGGATAGCCAAGTATTCTGCCTGAATCTACTCCGTGGAATAAATCTCACCTGGCTTGTTAATGTGGTGACAGCTATGAATCTCATTATTTTAAGTTCTGACTGCTGGACACAAGTCTTATCACAATGACTGCCATGAGAAATAAGGGTTGGTGGGGGTTTGGGTTTGTTTCTTTTTTTTTAAAAAAAAAAAAATTATATTACTTACTAAAATCAGAATCCCCTACCCTGACTACCCTGACTGCAGCAGTCTGAGCTGTTCTTGGTAGAGCTGCTCTCAATAGCTGCCGTGGGTCTAGAGCACCTCTTTGTGGTATATTAGTGAGATGTTACTTATGAAAACAAAACATGATAAGATGTATTTCTACATAATTGCAGGTAGCAACCTAGAAAAAAGAAAAATGGAAAGAAAAAAAAAAGAAAATTTGCTAGAAAAATATTAGTAGTAATTTTTAAATGACTGATGGCTGAGTAGTAATGTAAAGAAAAAGAGGACAGCTCTACCATCCTTCCTGTATTCTTTTTCAGTAGTTTCTGTTGCCACTCTGTATATCCTCACACATAAAAAAGTATGTACTACATGTACTACATGTTGTAAGTATACAATTACACCTGCTATGACCAGGATGGAATTTATCTAAATATTCTCACATTATTAAAATTGTCCTAAATGCAACTAAATACATAAATATGGTAACATAAAAGTTACATTTACTTTGATTCATTTCTATGTCTGACTCAGTTCTTCACTGTCTAAATTGTCTGCACGCTCTTTACTCGCAGAGAAAGACAAAGGCAAGTTGGGATAATGACAACAGGGAGTAGACACATTGCTTTTTCACAGGGTTTATGAATTTCCCAGGGTTCATTTTTCTCCTTCTTAGTAGCTGGTGCAGTGCTGTGTTTTTGACTTTCAACTGGGAACAGCACTGATAACATCGATGGTTTTAGTTGTTGCTCAGTAATGTTTACTCTGACCAAGGACTTTATAAGTCCCATGCTCTGCCAGAGAGGAGGGGAAGCCGGGACTAAGCAGGGACAGGACACCTGACCCAAACTAACCAAAGAGGTATTCCATACCACAGCACGTCATGCCCAGGATGTAACTGGGGCAGCTGCCCAGAAGGGCTAGATCATTGCTTGGGTCAGGCTGGGTATCAGTCAGCAGGTGGTGAGGTGCTGTATTCTCTTCCCTTGTTATTTCCTTTATCATTATTACTATTGGTGGTAGCAGTAGTGATTTGTGTTATACCTTAATTACTAAACTGTTCTTATCTCAATCTGTCGGAGTTGCATTCTTTTGATTCTCCTCCCCATCCCTCCAGGAGCAGGGGGAGGGCAAGAAATGGGGGTTGAGTGAGTCCTACTAAATTTCTTTTTTGGAATCAGGAACTCTGTCCTTGTGCTTGTAGTACCCAGGGGGTAGTCACAGGGAGCACTTTCTTCTTCATGCATGCTAGAGAATAAATCAGTCCTCAGAAGTGAGAGTTTTATGTGTCATAAAACATTCTCACTGGAAATTCATGTGCATTTTAACATAAATGAGCATTTATAATTTCTAAAGTTAAAACCCCCATAATTGTTCCCTAACCAGCATTTATGTATAATACCTTTGTTAGTCTGTCAAGCCAATCTTAAGAATTTTTTCCAACTATTGCAGAGGCCATTCTTGCAAGGATTAGAACATATAAAAAATATGGAAAGATAAGAGATTCTGGTATTTACTCCAAAGCTTAAGTCAGCTTTCCTGCTTTTTGAAGCATAAGCTTCTTTTTGACTTGTATCCAAATAGTATCTAAAAAACCAGATGTCTTGTGTGAAAAATGTCTTACTATGCAAAGGTCTGGGAGATGACCATGGATTTCAAAAGGTATCTGTTCATTGGAACTTTCAGAAAGAAAAGGAGTCTTACTTCAGCTTAGTTCTGAAGTGAAATTGGTCTGTAAGCCTTTTGCTAGTTTTCCTGAAAGCCATTTTATTTAGAAACAATGCTGCAGTCATATTTTACATTTTAGCATGACAGGCAAACTGAAGCTAATGAAAGGTAGTCTACTGTATGAGATGAGACAGTGGGCTAGGTCCTAAACTTTCCATTATAGAGACCAGATCATTATCTTGCTTCCTTGCCAGTGCAGGTACTTTCAGAAGCAGAAAAATTAGGCAGTTATATTCACTAGGCAAGGACCAGTTTTCTATGCTGTATGAAGTGCTCCAGCAGCATAGGATATGGCTGTTAAATGCAACCATTACTAAAGACATCTTTTGAATACTGGATGTAGTCTTTACTGTAGATGTAGCTGAATGTTGAGTATAACATTCAATAACAGATTTCGGATGTGTTAGAATCACAGCAAATTGCTTCACTGATTTCTTTCCGTTCTTTTTCCATTCAGGAATTATATGTGATTTGACTGCAATTTTCTAGAATTTATCATTATCTGTGGAATAAGGTTTGTGAATTATTCTTGATCTGTAACTCATTCATGAGCAATTAGTTAGAAGAATTATACATTTAAATTCCTTGGTTAAAAATGTATCTGTTCCCTATGTGGGTTAGCACAACTGCTAAAATTCAAGTAGTGCCACTAGAATCCCAAATAGGCCCCAGACCAGTTGTACAGCAAGACATACAGCAGAAGACATACATTTGACTCCTGAGAGTCTAGGTATGCATAAAAGTGCAGTTTGAAAGTCTGTAAGCTTTTTGTAATGCATAAGTAAAATTTGCTGCTTCAATGTATTCTTGCTAGTAGAATCATTTCTGGACAGAAAAAAAAAAAAAAAACAAAAAAAAAAAAAACCCCAAAAAAAAAAAAAAAAAAAAAGAAAATAAAAAGAA
>NDXB01017183.1:40171-61705 GCA_002631895.1 Agapornis roseicollis
AAACAAAAAAAAAACCCAGCAAAACAAGCAGAACAGAAGGAGATGTAAATGCTAAAAACCAAAAACCACAAAAACCAAAAAGCCAAGACTCCCCCCCCAAAAAAAAACAAAACAAAAAAAAAACAAAACCAAAAAACACAACTGTTCTGAAGAATAAAATTACTGTTTCTTCTCAGTGTGTTTCCAAGCTTAGTCCAAAACATTCAGTGTCTGCTGCCTGGTGAGACTAAAGGAAATAAGCTTGAGGTGTACACTGTCAACAGCAGTGTTTTCAGATTGATTCAAAATTAATTAAGAAACCACACAGCATGGAAAACCATATAAAATTATCTATTCCATGCCTTCAACAGTGAATGTCTGGAGTACCTGAAATAATGACCAAGAATGGGGATACCACTAGCTTCATGTATGGTACACCACCAAAAAAATCTATATTATTTTATGAGTGGTATATGCAAACCTGATCTGTTCAGCATTACTTTGACATCTTTGAAAGCAATAGTATGTCAAATGGGACTGCACAATGCTATGCTGACAATCCTGTCAGAAAACGTGAGACATGACAGAATGGAGAAACATGGGTACTCAGTCTAAAGAGAGTTGGGGCAACAATGTCTTACACAGTATCTTGGAGGTAGGAGAAGTTCTCTGGCAGTCATCATCCAAGCTAGACTACTTTGACTCTATTACTTGCTCTCTTATGAGCAGTAATATAAAAGTCTAAGGAGAAGCACAGGCACTAGCTCCCACAGAGACAAGTTCCAGTGAACTCTATAACCTTGGATCAGGAACCTGAAGACTGTCTGCACTCTGCCTGGGCTACACATATCCTCAAAATGAGAGCAAAACAACTGTTCTCAAACCTGTGGCCAAATTCCAAATGTCATTGCAGTGACCTTAGGATTTGGTCTAGAGAGAATGTGTCTCTGAGGAAGATAAGTTTTCAAGCTCTATTCACTCTGTTTTGTATAATAGCTTCAGCAGCCCAAAGAATTGCAATTAATGTGAACAGAAAGGCACATAAGTATTTAATTAATAATAATAAAAAAATAAAAATAAAAAATACAGCTGTATAGGATTCTAGCTCCAGGCAGATTCTGGCACCTTCACTCACTCCCATTGAGTAGTAGCAGTCAATTTTTAAAACTATAGCAGCATCTTCATTTTATGTTCTTTTTTTTTTTTTAACTACTTGTGCTATTGAGAATCACATTCCCATCTAAAACACATGCTACATAGCTAATTTATCATCATTGTGATGCTGTCTTTACCTTTTGATTGTTCTAACACAGACCTTTCCTTATGTCTGTTAAAATTCTTTGCTAATTACAAATTCATTGCCAAGACTTTTATGACAATATTGTTCAACATGAAAAGCTAAAGATGTATATGGTTCAGCTGATTATTTTGAATGCTAATGGCAGGAACAAAGTCATGGAGATTTGATTGCTACCCTGGCTTTAAAGTGACTGATGCCCACATCTCCCTGAAAAGTGACTTTACTAATGCTAGCGCAGCAGTTAGGAGATTTTGTTTGTATTGTTATTTTCTGGTAAGATAAATGCAGAATGTAATCAGAATTGTTTCCAAAACAAATAAAATTTGTCAGAGCTAGACATGGCTTGGCATTCAGTTAGTTCTCAAAACAGTCATGTTAGCTCACAACCAACAGAGGTTCAAGGTTAAAGAAGGTCAAAGGGAAGAACAGTAGCACAGCACTAATGAATCTCAGGTGGTCTCAGAAACTGTAACTGTCTCTGTAAACAAGGCCTTTCATACAAAGGGCAGAATTGAATATGTGTTATTTTGCAGCCTAGTTTTTCCAGGCTGTTATGTATCTGATCAGCTGTACCAAGACTATTAACACCAACACAGCCTCAGAAGATGGAAAGGGACAATCTAACCCTTGCATGCTAACAGCTTTCCTACAACAGTGCATTTCTACAACACGAAAAGCAGATACACGATACACAGCATCCTCCTTAGTAAGAAAATTATATTAAATATGTAGTTATTTGTTGATATATTCCCAGGGCACGTGAAGAATGAAGTTTCTTAAATGCCACCACAGTGGTTCTTTAATTTCTCTGTGAGTGCTGCTAAATTTTGTATGATGTTCATAGTTCAGTAGGTACATTTTTTTGTACATCTGAAATCCATTTGAATTTGGTAGACCCAAATATTTTACATCACTAAGGCAAAATTGAAGTATACTCTTTTGCTTATTTGAAGGAATATGCTCTAAATTTATAACCTCAAACTGGTATTTTAAAGTCTTATCTAATGGAATGATTGACGATTATACAATTTTTGGCACTGTGTAATTATAGTCTGAGAAAAATACTGGCTTTTTTAATATAGGCTTTTTCTGTATTGCCTGAGAACTTTAATTTTCACTTTAGACAAGTCTACTTATGGTGTGCATGTGCCTGTCTGTTGCCTGTCAGTGGAAGGAAATAACAAATGTTTGAATATTCTGAAACTGCGTAGGGTGCCATATGTTCCTTTGTCTGCATATTATTTTAGTTTCAGTAAAAGAAGCAATTGCAAGTATATTTCTGAGTGGCTAAAAATAAAGACATAGTTTTAATTCTGCAAATTTAGGAAAAAAAAAATAAAAATCAATATTGTTCTTCGTTTTTATAAGTAAGGACAGCCGTAAAAAACACTGCTCATGTGTAAGTTGTACTTTTAATTAACAATACATTGCCAAGAGGGATTTTACAGGTCTGTGGATGTTGGAAGATTATCAAAACTACACTCTTAATTACGGGGAAGAATAAAAGTCCTTTTAAATTATATTTCAGAAGAGAATGTATATGTAAATGCATAGCCATTTCTTTTGAATGTTCTTCTTTTTCCTGTGGGCTGTTTGGTTTGGGGGTTTGTTTTTTTGGTTGTTTTGTTTGGTCTTTTTTTTTTTTTTTTTTTGGGTTTTTGTTTTTGGGGTTTTTTTTTTTTGTGGTTTTTTTTGGTGTTTTTTTTTTTTTTTTTGGGTTTTTGTTTTTGGGGTTTTTTTTTTTTGTGGTTTTTTTTGGTGTTTTTTTTTTTTTTTTTTTTTTTTTTTTTTTTTTTGAGGAAGCAAAAGGTAATCATACATCATGGTTGTATTTTGTCATCAGAATTCAAAGTCTTTTTCTTATATTTATTGTAACCAAGTATAATAAGTCACAATATGTTTACATTGATGTCCTTACCCATTGCAGGGGGGCTGGAACTAGAAGATCTTAAGGTCCTTTCAAACCCTAACTAAACCCTAACTAACTATTCTGTGATTCTATGATTCTATATGCAGCATGCTTTGGGAGACTTTTACTATGCACTATGCAGTTATTTTGAATGATCTCTCACATGCATAAGTTTTTGCTGTGGTTGAGATCTTTCACTGTTTTGGGAAATCTAGTCATTTTGCAGATGGGATGCTAGTTGATGTGAACCTATTCTTGGTTAATTTTAATTGTATCAATGCATGCGTACTTATTTATTAAAGCACTAATTTGAAAATATTCATTATTTGCATTATTTAGCCAATATTAACCTGCCATCTAAATCACAAACCCTTCAGTGAGCACATAAACACTACTCTCTCATCTTCTCTCTTACATGCTTTTGCTGTTCCCCTCAAGGTCATAATGCTCTCCACTTACATCCCTTCCTGTATTTATTCTGGTTCACATGGCCACTCCACAGCACTTGTTCTGATTCCTTGAGCAATAACATAGCTGCAACTGTAATCAGGGCATTTTTTTGTTTGGTTGGTTGGTTGGTTTTGTTTTTTGTCTGGTTACTGCCTGCAGGCTTCTTTATCACTTGTTTTTCTCTTCCCCCTCCACCCGTTCCTTGTCCCCAACACCTTCCCATGCACACTTGTACTCATTCCTGACAGGTTTAAGATAAATTGCAAGGTTAAACCTGCGGCAATAAGAAAGCCCTCATACTAGTGAAGAGCAAGAATCACTACTTCAACATCCACAAAAATCACCCCGAGTAGCCCGCTGCTGTCCCCCATGGGCACTAGATGGCAGCATGTGTCAGCGCTGCATTGTATCAGACAAGCATATGTCAGAACAGAACCGCTGCAAGACTTCAGTGAAGATTTCAGCAGGGAAGCAAACATCTTCATAATAGATTAACTCCATATCCATGAAATTTAGTTTTAAAACTCTCACTGTCTTTATACAGGAAGACAAGTGCCAACTCTGAGTATCAGGCCCACTCCTCACTAAGACAACTGCATTTATAGTACTATTACCATCCTTAAAACTAGACAGGCACTCTTTTCCTTCTGTGACTGTTGATGAAAGGTTGTTCCATTAGTATCTCTTGTATATAATGAACTTGTTTCTGAAAAATGCATGTAAATGCCTTTTATTGCTAACTGAATGAAAACCAATGTCACAATGAACCAAGTGCCCCAAGAACAGGGAACAGTAATATACAAAGGCAAATAGGTGAAATTGAAATAATGTAAGGATGAGTCTGGTCAGATTCCTTCTGTATTGCTCAGTGCTCCTTTTATTTTGAACAGGCAGTGAACAGTAGTTGAAACTGATCTCTTGCACCAAAGACACTTAATTACTTTTCTTTGTTGCAAGACAACTATGCCTGCTTGTCTTCATATTCAGAAATAAAAATCAGTTCCCACAAAAGAATACTGCAGGAGAAGGTAGCAGCTGATCCTGTTATATCATGTAGAATCATACACTAGAGTGACATGTATCATTTCATACAAAAGAAAACACATCTCAGAGATAGAAACGTAGAATAGTTTAAATTGGAAGGGTTCTCTGGATGTCATCAAGTCCAACTCTGTTGAAAGTAGGACTAACAGATACAAGATCATCTTCTCAGAGCCTTGTCAAGACAAGTTTTGAAAATCATTAGGTTAGGGTTGGAAGGAACCTGAAAAATCATCTAGCTCCAACCCCCCTGCCATGGGCAGCCACACCTTCTGCTACAACAGGTTGCTCAAAGCTCCATCCAACCTGTCCTTGACCACTGCCAGGGATGGGGCAAGCAGCAGCTTCTCTGGGCAACCTGTCCCAGGGCCTCATCACTCTCACAGTGAAGAATTTCCTCCTAGTATCTAATCTAAATTTACTCTCCATCGGCTTGAAGCCATTCTCATTTGTCCTATCACTACATGCACTTGTAAAAAGTCCTTCTCCAGCTTTCTTTTAGGCCACCTTTAAGTACTGGAATACTTATTCCAGAGTCTCTTTGAGAAGAGAGGAGATGAAGATAAGAAATAGAGAATAAGCAAAATGTATCTCAGATTGGCAAGCTGTAAGTCTTACTGACAGTGGGTGCATCTATGTGTGTGCACACCTGGATATGGAGCCAGTGGGAGGATATACAGTCCTTGAACAATGTTGTCTCTCTGGTGGAATCTCTCCAGGAGGAAAACTCACAACACGATACCTCTCTTCCCTTGAAGAGTTAGAAAGGACATGTCTTTTATCTCTCTCTTCCTATAGAAAATAACCCCTTGTTTCACAGAAAACAAATTTCTGCTTGCTAAAATACTTCAGAACAAAGCTCAGCCTTTTTCCCATATTTGTCTCCCTCCACTAGATTTTCCTACAAAACATATCAGTCCCAAGACCTTTACCCACTATTCACAGTCATCCATCTGGAGAAAGGAGCACATATCTTCAAGTATCTCAACTTAAAATAAAATAAATAAGGAAGTGAGTACAGTGAGCCCACTGTACTTCTCAGAAACATGGCAAATGAATTGAAGTGATGAGCTGATAAAACTCCTAAGAAAGCTTGGTTGGTAAAAATCAGCACAGCTTACAGAATTTACTACAAACAAGTATGCATTACAATATAAAGCAAAGGTTTAAACGTCCTTTAATTACTTAAATGCAACTGCAAATGGAGACTTACTCATTAATACAAAGAAATGAAACAGAAATCTGATATTCTTCAGGAACAGTTTTATTAATGATAGTTTGCTTTACTACTATAACATGCACAAATTCTTTCAAGTTCAACAAGAACCGTTGATTCCCCAGTTTCAATTCCAAAGAATACTTGTTTCATTTAAAGCATAGTTGAATTGTAGGTAAGTACTGATATGTTATGGCAGGTATGCAATGAAAGCAAAGTATTTGACAGGCAAATACGATGCAAGATATTGATTTTTCTTCTTTAAATTATAGAAAGAATTTAGAAGAAGAATCAGTAGAATGAAGTCAAATAGCTCTGAGGAGGGATGGAAGAAGTACTAAAAGTAGCTTCATTTTTTTTAAGTAAATACAAATAGCTTGTTTGTATATTTATTGAGAGAACAGGATCATTTCAATGAACTGAAAGCTTAGTAGATAGGATTAAGATTAGGACTCAGACTGTGAGTCTGAAACTCAGAATGTGAGTTTCAAATGGATATAAATTCTGGAGAGTTAAAAACCTGATGAGTCTGAAAAGCAGCTTCTAGGATTTGTTTTTTAAAGATACACTAGGGTAGTGTATGGGTGCAAACACTCTAAAGAAAGAGGCAAGAATGACAGCTGCTGAATATGACTACTGAGATGAAATAATAGCAAGGAAAACGCTGAACAACATCAGAATGTAAAAGAGGTCATGAGTTCCTGAGACTGCAAGAGTAATGTGAACCTTACAGCACTTGCTGAGTAACAAGAGAACAGCATTATAAGAGGGATGGAAAAGCTTCCATAGTTGGGATGGAAAAGCTTCCATAGTTGAGATGAAAACACACACTGCTAGTCCTGAGGGTGCTCCCTGTGAGCAAAGTCCTTTTGGAAATCCAGGGAGGGTACGACTAAGGCAGAGTAGCGCTGATCAGAGTTCAGATGGGCACTCTTTCCATGCAGCTGCCCTGACCAGAGCAACTTTGTGAGTGATCACTGAAGGCAAATTTTAATAAATGACCATTATTTTTTAATGAATTAATGTTTTCCTACTCAAAATATCCAGTGACCTTATATGTACATCAGGTCCAGATTCTGAAGCTTTAGATGTTTTCTTAGTAATTTTATCTAGAGTACATGTGAGGAAAAAAGAAAAAAAATGTATAGGCATTCTACAGTATCTGAAAGTGGCTGAAGTGTCGAATCATTCCTTAATCCTGTAGGTAGAAATATGTGCAAGAGAGATGGTTTTGGAAGCTGGAAAGTAATTAGTTCCTCACGTGAAAAGTACACAAGGTTTTGTATATGAAAAAGCTTCTTCCTCTTTCATCTTCACTAAATTCAGACTACATCAGACCATCCTTTTAAGCTAATTCAAAACCTCATACAATTCCCACACCTAACATTCATAGATCTCTTATACTGCATACTAGAATGAATATTCTCAGAAATCTTTATATTCACTTTCAGAATCAGAAATGTCTAAAGGTTAATTGATAAGGAAAGAAGTATTTCAACAACTTATATTTCAAGAAGATTAATCATTTTATCTTCTATGATTCCCAGTGACATATATTACACTAGCAGTTCTGGACAGCAACAGCATGCTTTTGTACACATAGCAGTCTAGGTCCTTTACGGTAACTTTTTGAGACACAGTCAATCTGCTGCAGTATTTTCCCTCTCTCAAGAGTACTTTGGTCTCTGTATCTAATTTATGAGGACAAGACAGCCATTCTGTCAGCACTCCTGTAGTGGGACAAAATAAATGAGCTCTGCTGTTCCAAACACTTCTTACTAAGATGGTTATTTAACAGCATACAGCAGATAAAATATGAAGACAAGAACAGGGTCAAATCAAAGGTTCTTCTTGTCCTGCATTATTTTTCAGTAGTTTTCAGCAACAGATGCTTAGGGAAAAAACATATAGGAACCAATGATTATATAGATCTTCCTTTTCTCTGCTATACCATACAAGCCTCTTTACATAGCACTGTAGATGTTCCCTAACCTGGAGATTGAATTTGCACCATCTTGTTTCATAGACATTGCTTGAGTACTGATTCCATTTTAAAATAATGAAAGAAGTCCATTTTCTAACTCAGCAATACTTTTAGTTTATCCACTAGCAATGAGGTTTATATTTCAACAGTGTGAACCACTGAAAAGGAAGTCTACATGTGCAAATACTCAGTTACTGCAAAGAGCATAACCTACATTACAGCATATTTCATAGGAGTAGGATAGGAGGCAATTCACATCCCCATCCCTGACATTGGCTGGATTGTGTTCCCATTTGGAAACCAGTCCACTGAGAAGTGATAGGTTCACAGCTCAATTGCTCAGGATCCTAGCATAGAGAATGCTACAATAGCATTTCCTTAGGTGTCCTTCAAGATGCTCACTAAGAGAGGAAAATGCACATATCTGAAGACTGTAAATGGAAATATTTGCCCTAAAACTTTCAAAATCACCTTGTTCATAAATTAAACTTTTAGCTTTCTTTTTTTTTTTTATTTTACATATTATTTAATTTTATGATTCAGGGCTTTATTTATTGTTTTAAATAACTCAGTAGCTCTGCTAAAAAAGAAAAAAAAAATCCACTACCAAAATGCCAAGTAATACAACAGATTAGCTTGGCTGCATTTACTGTTTGGGGAAAACAAAATTACAGGCAAGAGACCAGAAAGCAACAATTTTGGGCAAACTGCAATGGCTGATAACAGCTTTGAGGTACTGAATAATCATAATGCATAATCATATGGGTCGCTGTCAGAATACAATGAAAGGAAACATTATGCCTTCAGATACACACAAATTATCCATCTGTGCAGAAGATTTTGGAGTAGTTCTGTAACATTACTGTCATATAAGGTAACTCCAAACAATAGTACTGTGTAGGAGTACTGTGGCAGGTCAACCCACCATGACAAAAGCCCTGACAAAAGCTTCCCCAACAGGCAAAAGCCCATGAAGGCTTTTGGGACATTGCTTATGGGACATTGCTTGTCCCATACACATGGTGTTGCTCAGCAAGAGGAGGAGCAGAAATTTGAGTCCTGAGCCCATGGAAGCTAAATGACCATATCTGACCACAGCTCAGATTCAATCTGGGTATTAAAGGATCCTCGCCAGCAGCCAGTTGATTCTCCCTGGCGCACTGGGCCTGCAGAAGGGATTCTCCCCTTGGTAAGGACACCATCTATGGGAACAACTCAAGGTTGAAAGCCCTCCCTTTCAGGTGAGTGATTGCACATTTTTAATCACTTTGGATCACAAAGTTTAAGAATCAGCAGTGTAGTGATGAATCCATGTGACATTCTGAATCTGTTGTTAATGTTGATGGAGTTTTAATTGAGCTTTATTAATAATTTTCCTCAACTTATTGGTTATATTATATTATATTATATTATATTATATTATATTAATTATATTATTCTGCAAGTAATAGAGGAGCCGACAAGGAAAGGTGCCATGCTTGACTTTGTGCTCACCAACAGGGAAGGTCTCGTTGGAAATGTGATGCTCCAGGGCAGCCTGGCTTGCAGTGATCACGAGATGGTCAAATTTGAGATTCTCAGGACAGTGAGAAGAGCATGCAGCAAGCTCACTGCCGTGGACTTCAAAAGAGTAGACTTTGGCCTCTTCAGGAACCTGCTTAGTAAGATTCCATGGGATATAGCCCTAGAGGGCAGGGGGGCCTGAGACTGTTGAATGATATTCAAGGATCAGCTGCTACAAGCTCAGGAGTGCTCTGTCCTAACTAGGAGGAAGTGGAGCAGGGGGGCTAGGAGACCTCCTTCAATGGATAAGGAACTGCTGAGAAAACTTAGAAGGAAAAAAGAGGCTTATAAAAGGTGGAAGCAAGGAAGGCGGTCTGGGATGAATACAGGGATGTTGTCTGGGAAGGTAGGGACCAGGTGCAGAAACCTAAGGCCCAGTTAGAATTAAACTTAGCTAGGGAAGTTAAAGATAACAAGAAGGGATTCTATAGGTACACTGCGAATAAAAGGCAGACCAGGGACAAAGTAGGCCCCCTCCAGAAGCTGTTGGGTGAACTGGCTGCGTGGAATTTGGAGAAGGCTGGTTCTGAATGACTTCTTTGCCTCAGTCTTCAATGACAAAGGTTCTGACCAAGGGGGAGTGGGGAGATCCAATAGTGTTAAGTGATCAAGAAGCAAGCAGGTTTTGGGGTCCAGAAGTGTTTGGGCTGGGGAGTAGCACCCAGGAGCAAGGGGAGAAGGTCACTGTTACAGTGAAACGGCTGTGGGAGCTTCAGGAGGGAGTACAAGGGACTGCTTGCACCCACATGATGTCTGAGAGAGGGCTGCACAGAGTATTGATGGCTGCTCCAGCAGATCCCAGCTACCTCAGACTCCTCCTTAAGAGAGTACCAGACACCCTGAAGATGTTCATTCAGTCTCTTACGGAGAGAATTCAAGCACAGTCAGCAAGCCCCTCAGAACCTACACACACACCTTTTTGCTTGGGAGGAGACATTACGCAATAGTCACCCCCAGGCGGTAGATGGTCTGGGCCGATCCGGTGGGCGGCGTGGGTGAGCTCAAGAGGGTCCGGCCGTCAGTGCCAAAAACCACGGCCGGCTCCGCTCTGCCCGCCGGGATCCCAAATCGTCCTGAGGTGGACCGGGACAGGCTTGGGTTTCAGAAAGAAATTACATTCAGTGAAAAGCATTAGTATTAGGGGTATCCCTAGCGAGGTTGCACTGTCAACCCAGCGATCACAACCGGAAAGTGGTGAAATTGCTGGGAGGAATGGTCAGGTGCTCAGACAGGTGACCGCAAATCCAGAGCCCTTTTGCACCTTGGTGAGCAGACCTGAAGGTGTTAAAACCTGAGTTGCCTGTTTGGGCCTCGGACCACCCTCTCCATTTGGTTTACTCCAGCCGATGCAGTGGTGATGAGGCTGTGGACGTATCCCCTTGGGGCTAAAGCGAATAAGTCTGGGATTGTTAATTGATACAGGGCCCAAATTAGTGTTTTAAATAAACAGCAGGCAAAGAACTTAGGAATTAACTGTCAAGGAAAGCTATAAATATAGTGGGGATAACTGTTGTAGCAGAAAAATTCCCCTTAGCTTGAACTTAACTCTGGCTACCAGGGGAGAAAAGGATAAGACCTGTGGAAGTGGCCCTAAGTCCTCACAAGAAAAATACATTAAGATTTGACATACCAGCAGGCAAGAAGTGGTATCTACCCAATGGCAGGGTGTGTAGTTCTGGATGCAGAGAGGCAGAAGCCGCTCATGAGGCTTTTGCAAACTTCCCCTGCACTACCATAATCTGTAATAACCCATGTGTCTCAATATCCACTGCCAAATGGGGCATCACTGACGTAATTAAAGATCTAGAGAAGAGACACAGTACAAGTCATGTGCACTCCCCTTACAACTCTCCAGTCTGGCCAGTCCATTGGGTTGATGGCCAGTGGCGTTTAAGAGTTGATTGCAGGAAACTGAATAGTAGTACTCCACCACTGACTGCTGCTGTCCCAAGCATAATCTCCATAGTATATAACCTGCTGCCCACCCCTGCATGGCTACTCCAGATGTTAAGGGTATGTTTTTTATGGTTCCCTTAAGGGAGGAATACAAACCTCAGTTTGCTTTCACTTGGGAGGGGTTGAGAAACACCTTTAACCACTCCCCCACTGTATAAATAAACACTCCCCTACTATTGCCCACATTGCTTGAGCCCAGCTCCTCTATACTATAGATGTCCCAGTAGGCATCCACCTACATCACTATATAGATGATACACTGATTGGTAGAGCTTGAACAGTAAATTACGTTTGTTATTTCTGTGACAAGTACTTTAAATAATTGGTTTACAGTTGTAATTTTTGGTTATGCTGCTAGATGTGCATAAACAGCTGGCTTTCATGGCTAGATTCATAACTTTCAAAGCACATATTGGTGATGGTATCATTCAGGCAACCCAAACACACTTGTCAGCTTCCTGATGATTCAAGTTATTAAAAATAAAAAAACCCACAACCCCTCAAAATATATTTGCATTTGTTGTTTTAAGTTTTCTTCAGTAAAATATTACTATGTGGGGTAAAAGCAGATTAAGCAAAAGCATTTCTTATATGCTTAATCAGAATATGTCTTTCTCAGAGTAAGGGATTTTTTTATAGTGTCACAATTATTTCTTAATCCTAAAAGGTTTGCTTATTAAAAAAAAAAATAAAAGTCCTATATTTAGATGAGGAATAATGCTTTAAAGTTAGGGTTTAATGTTTTAAATTAATAAAAATATGCCCTATTACCTGGTTTTGAGCGTTTAGGGGTGTTGGGGTGGGGTGTTAGTTATTTTTTGTGTAATTTCTTAGGACAAATCCAGCAATGGTTTAGCAGCTTTATGCTTTGCTCACTAGAGGGAGTTCACAGGAGCCTTTCTGCAGTATAGAATCATAGAATCACAGAATGGCTTGGGTTGGAAAGGACCTTAAGATCATCTAGTTCCAACCCCCCTGCCATGAGCAGGGACACCAGTGGGAGTCAGAGATAGACAATGATATAGGTAGTGCCTGATACATTCTTCTGGATGTCTTTTTCCAGGTTGTAGCTATGGAAATTAAATTTAGATGTATAGAAATGCACAAGTAGGTGGATAAAAATAAAAAAAAATACCCTCCCCCCCCAAAAAAAAACCCTAAATGCTAGTCTTTTCAAATCAAATTAAGTACCCAGGGTTTTACACATTTATAGACACCACTTAAGTCTGCAATTTCATTTACTCCACTGAATAATGCTAAATATGTGCCTAATTATTCTTTTCTAAGTGTTGGGGATGGAAAAATTTTAAATAAAAAGAGCTGAAAGACAACAGGTAAGAGACGTGTGATATTTTGGAAACCTTATTCTATATGCAACAGAACGTGTGGGGCGTTGCTAACTTGATTGGAATCCATGTTTATGAAGGGGAAGTGTATTCATGTGTGTAAACATATCAGATTAGCCATGGTTTACTATAAACAAAGATGTTATTTGACACAAAATATGTTTGCAAGCAGAAAATAAAACAAAATCTTCATCATGGTATTCTCTCTCCCTGTCACTTAATCCTTACCGCTCCTGTTTTGTAGGGCAACACTTTCTTTCATGCTCTGCTTATGAAATATCTCCTTCAGTTAAATGGGGTATACCTCAAAGGAACTTTGCTCATTGTGCAATGTACAGTTTATTGAAGTAAGTTTTTATAGATGTAATGTTAGTAATATAATTAGAATGGTAAGATATTATAAACTGTGGAAAATAGAGATTAGTAGGTAAATGCTAAATTTGGTAAGAAACTCAGCCAAGAGAAATCGGAATCGATGATACTATAAAAGAAAGCATTAATCACAGGAAGGTTATTTGTTTTGAAACAGATCTTAACACCTTTCTAAATTTGAGTAAAGTATGAGCTTGGTTTGTGACAATTTAGAGCTGGACGCAAGAGGACAGATATTTACAGTGTGAACTGAAATCCAAGCCTGCGTACTTGGGGATTAACAACAAAAAACCTTCTATAACCTTGAAACTTAGTAGAAGCACCATACAGGATTAAAATCTGACTGCGCTAGCTGATCTCAGAATGGCTGTAAGCTGTCGAAATGAGCATTACAAAGGCAAGTATAACTTGCCAATCATCTCAGTCATATTATTTACAAAAGAATAGTAATGAATTGTATAAGGCTCCAGTGAAACTAAATCTAGCATACAATGCATAATTCTAATTGCTGATATTTATAATAGATTGATATAATGTAAAAGAAATGTGAAGAAGGGACTTCTGTAATGATTAACAGAATTATAACCTTATCATACAAAAAGAGGCCAGAAGGGTTGTTCAGCTCACAAATTACTGAGTAGGGAGGTATTTCTGTAAATACTCAAAGAGAAAACATTCAGGGTAGGAGCCATTAAGTTCATATGTTTTACATAGAACTATCTGTTGGACTATATTTTACAGTGTGCTTTTTAATGAAATATTCACTGCAGTTCAGTTGAATTTTGCAAGATTACATCTTGGAGAAATATGGCTAATTATGCAATGCAGTCAATTAAAATTGGGATCCTCCCAAAATAAACTGTCAGTATGATGCTTGCAGTTTACATTCTTTAACTGTAAAAGATGAGGTTTAGAACACTGCTTTTCAGTGTCTGAAATCCTTGCTACTTCATCTTATCAGATGACAATCAGGCAGAGCACCACAAGCTGGATTTCCAGATACCAAACAAAAAGTGAACTTCAAAAAGGTCCTTAACACTCCCTTAAATGTGATGTCCCTGTTGGAATGAACTGGAAACAGGAGTTTTGCCATTTTGCTGATCTGGGCCAGTCAAACTACCGTATATATTTAGTTTAACTCTCTATTAGATTAAATGCCTTTTCAATAAATTGTATTTACTGTGTATTATAATGCAATAGAGTCTTCTTATTAAAAGAATTTTTTTATTTAGTGGTATTAGCGACAGAAATGGCTTAAAATTCACCTTTATTTCCACTTAGTAGATTTTAGAATGAACAGAAAATCAACATCTAATTATTTTTTTTAAAAAACCCATGATTTCCACTCCCTTTAAATTTTTTAAACCATCTATTTTGAAACCAGAATTCTTTTCAAAAGAACTCAAATGAATAATTACCACCACTGGTTCCACCAGCTCTAGGCAGTCAGCAGCACAGCAGGATCTTTTTAAGGAAAGAATATGACAGAAATGCATTCCTGCTCATACATGCATGCAGATAGTCAAGCAGTAAGTTAGTGTTAGTTGGATACATATAATGATTGCAGAGATAGCCTTGTCAAAGTATACTATGCTTAAATTTGTATAGACATTCCACTGACATTCATGTTGTTTGATATAATGTTGTATATGTTTTCAGTAACATTCACCATGTTGGAAAAACAAAGGCTATTTTCCACAAGAGGGGGCTAATACTCCTTACTAGGTCCTGAATAGCACATTTTCTTCAGAAGTCTGAAACTGGCATTCCAGGTTAAACTTTCTCATTCCATGATATTTTCTCATTTTGCTGGTCCTTCCATGACATACAACAGACACAGGAAGTTAAAGTGGCCAGTTTCACCTTGGGTGACAGCAGCAGGACATGAGATTATTGTGACTGAGAGATTTTCCCAATGCAGCATATTCCCAATTTTATTTATTTATTTTTTTTTTCCTAATGAGGAACTCTGGGCCTATCCTCATGTAATCATTAGATAGTTTTAAAACACTCAGTACCAAAACTCTGCAAAGAAAACCTTAACTCCTCTGAGCTTACACAGCTGCTGAGTGCTTGGCAGGGAGTGAAAAAAACAGCAGTTACTGAAAGCAGCTTTAGTCCTTAAATAAATGAAGAAAATTCAAATCTCCCTTCAGAACTTCTGATTTTAATTAATAAAACAATCAAAACTTCCAACAGAATTTCCATTTTATTTGTAATGTTTCATCAAAGTAAAAATTAATATAAGCAATGTTTTATCAATGTAAAAAAAAAAGATACAGAAAAACACTTAAAACTGTTTTAGAGATAATCTGTCTAAAAAGTGACTGGAGACCCATATTCTCTTGGCTGTGACATAGAGTTAGAAATGGCTATAGTCATCTGTCAAAGCCACAGAGTGTCATTTTAACCTTGGAGAAGTTCAAGTCAGTGCATGAGCAAAAAAAATTATTGGCAGGGAATCCTTCTTAAAGCAAGGACTATATGGATGTGGTCTGTGTGAATTTTCTGCCAGGGAACTGAAATTAGAGTTGCAGTCTGAAATGAGAGAGTAACTAGTCAAAGCGATTACTAGGAACAAGGAATAAAGAAGAGCTGATGGCAAAATAAAAAGCTGATCTGTTCTATACCTTCATGACTTTCAGGGCCAGCAAATTGTTTTTTAATCACAGTTGCATCTGAAATTGGTGGTATAGCACTCAGACTTGGTTAATCTATGCACCCTCAAAAATGTATCATTTATAGAGCTGAAATTTAAAATAAAGAATGCAGAAATCCACTTACATAAGCATTAACACATTGCAACAGGACTCTATTTGTAATATACTTCAGTAAAGAGGGGAAGAGATAATAGAGATTTTAACATTTTAGTTATTTTTTTTCATAGTTATTCCAGTTTGTTGAAATCATCATTTATTTGCAGTGTTAGGAAAAATTATTTTCATTTTCCCATGGTTTTCTGGTGGATTTGTTTGTTTAGTTGGTTTGGGTTTTCTTTTAGAAAACACTCTACTGTGCCATAGAAGCCCATAGAAACAGATTTTTCTGTTTTGTGAAGGTAGCTGTGGCTTAGCAGAAGTACTGCATCTTGAAAACTGAAGGATCTGTTTATCTAATGTATGATACATAAATACCACTACAGGTGTCACTGAGAAGTATGTAACGAATTATATACTACAGAAAGCCAGTAGTTATGGTACATAAAGTGAATTTTTCATTGGGGTACAAGCATACTTCAAATAAACAAAACAGAGATTATTTTTTTATTACTCATTTTAAACTAACATGAGGTGAAACATTTCCAGTAACATATACTTCAGCAGTTGTATTTACTTTAAATACTGCATTGCAGTATTTAAAAAGATGAAGGCAAGTGCTTCTTCTTTCACACACCTGAAGGAATCTGCATGTGGAGGACACTCAGGCAGATGATGACCAGAGTTACTCAGAAAGTTCATTTAAAGGAAATTGCCATTCCTCTTTAAATGACACAAGGACAATCTTTGCAATGTCATCTGTGATGCAAGAAAGAAAAAACGGTATTTTCCTTCAATAGTGAACAAAGGAAATGCTAGAATAAGAAAAAATGTGTTGGTATTCCTTGAAAAGTTTTTTAGTGCTTATGCATTACTTAAGGCTGAAGCCCTCAAGGCAGTTGCTGCCTATGTGAATATATAAACATTCATTTTAAAAAGTGTTTCTATTTTCTGCAGCTGTCAAGATAAGCTAGACTACATCACATGAGTGAGCCTGAAAAATTCCCAGGCAGAGGGTAGTTTCTGCAAACTGCTTACTTGTTTGTTTGTGTCTTATTATTTTATGCCTTCTCATGATTTCCACACAGCCTTAGTCATGACTCTTGAGTGCTTAAGACAAGTGGTACCAAAGCAATTCTATTCCTAACATCACATCACTCCTTTTCACCACTGCCCACCTCCTGCTAAGAACCTTCCCCCACTTCTAGAATCATCTTTAGCAAAAAATGATGCCACTTATTTATGGCTGTAGTGAAGTGTGAAGTACATCTCTCCCCACTGTGGTCCCTGCAATGCGAATTTGAGATAGTATGAGGAACGATCTTATACCCATTTTCTGATATATGCTCTGACTGAAATTTTATACTAACATCTATAATGGGTCTACCAGGATGGAGTCACAACTGTCACTGTTGTGTTCCTACAACACATTCTCACAATTTAAAAGATTAAAAAGCTTTCTGCTTTGAAACCCTGGTTATTGCTGCCAGCCAGGACAACAGTGAGGGTTCAGATAGATTTTTTTCCATGATAAAATCTCATTTATTTTTATAGTAACTGCTATTTATAAGTTCTAACGTAAGAATCTCTTAAGGTACTGTCCAAGAGTGCTGCTATACATTTGGTTAAAGAAGCTGTTAATACAAACTTTAATGTTGAACTTATCTGAAGCTAATTGGATTGCTTCTCCATCTTCCAATTGCAATCAGTGATTACTTGATGACTCTATGCAGTTACAGCTCCTTCATACAGTCCATCACTTGCATCATTGATTGCAGAAGAGTCAATTTCCAGAATGCAAATGATTTCTGCGTGGTTTTAATAGTAGCTGAATAGATCAAAAAGATACCTTGTCGTAGTGTGCTAAAATTTCTCAGGGGAACTTTACGTTGTGTGAAATTATGAACTCAATCGGATACTGCAATTTTGAGATCCTTAATTTATCTTGAGAAATCCTTTTTTTCCTTTCTTCAGTTGATGAGATGCACTGATTAAGGCTTATGATGGAAAGTAGATCAGTTAACAATCACAAATCTTCAAGAAGTTGAAACAAATGTAGAGTGTTGCTCATGAAAATCAGGTATTGAGAAATAGTCAAATGTTTGAAAAGTTAGACAAAAGCATTTCATCGAGTTTGAAGAGCAACAGTCTTTTTCACAAGGAAGTGAACCACACCAAACATGTAAATTTTACTTGTAAGAGGAAGTACTTCAACCATGTGCACATGTTTTTTGGAGCAGTGTTCTGGGTAGCTTAATTTATAGTCCACAGTATCTAATATAGTCCATAATTTCTAATGCCTCTGTTTTGGAAATAGCCAGTCCCTGCTTCCAATTACAAGTCAAAACAAAGAAGTATGTAGTAAAGAATGAGCCTATAACCAGAAGCATGAATGGAGGTTTTTGTACCCAAAGACCTACCTTTGCAGAAAATAGTTTTATCATACTGGTCAAGATTTTGTATATACTTCCTGAACTCCTGCATTCCTCAAGAATTTTCTTTTTGGTGTCAATTGTTATGAGTATCTATATATTTCAGATGGATTCAAGCAAGATCAAATTAATTAACCTGAATGAAATGTAATGACTCATATCCATAGTATTTTCCCTACAGTCTGAAGTTACAAACTATCCTTTATTTGACCAAAATAAACCTTGTCAATAGCACTGTTAACTCAGAGCATATAGTAATGAACTTCTAGTTCAATTGTAAAACTAGGCAAAAGGCTTTCTTTATTCCATTCTGCCTTATAGTCTGGTATATTACCATCAGTATTTTTCTCACACTGAACAAGAAGAGGGTCTTGGTTTTTTGGATTTTGGGGTTTTGGGTTTTTTTGGTTTTGTTTTTTTTTGGGTTTTTTTTGTTTTTTTTTTTTTTAATTCTGAGTACAAGAACTCATGGACAAAACTCAACAGTTTTGGAAATAGATCTGGTGTACTTACAAAAAAATAAGTTTATAATCCCAGGAAAGAGAGGGTTTTTAGAGATGCCTTAGTACATACTGGCTTTAGATCAAGTTTGGAATATGGGTCAGGAGCCCTTAAAATTTTATATTCTGATCTCAGCCAAAATGAGTTCAGAGGAATGGTAATCTTGGTTGTTGGATTAAGTGCAGCAGTCTTCATTGAATCTCAAGGGTCTAATCTGAACCACATCCAAAGTGCAAGTCAGCACCAACTTTTATGTTACCTGTGTCTACTCACATACATAGATACTTATCTACATCAAATGACTTAAGAGCCTGGCATCTCACATAAATGGATTCAGTGTCTCATAGGCTCTCACTGTCTTCAACAAAAGCTGCACCAAGATGCATTGTAGATACAGGAACTCAGTACAGCTGCAGAGGACATCCTTTGGCTCTGGAATCCTTCATGTTCATCTTTCTTTGAACACTGTTCCTTCAACAGTTCTTTTTTCTGTGTTCATGGGATGTAGTGACTCCTTGGTATGCTTAAGCTTTCAAAGCAAGACATAGGGCAGGAGGATCACTTCTTAGCAGATTCAGCTCTTAATTTCCAAATCTGGCACTGTGTTTTCTATATGCTGTTTTATTCACTGCCACCTGCAGACTTTATTGGTCAAACATGACATAGAATATACCACTGCTTACAGTGATCAGTGTTTGCACTAAAAGCACCTGGGATGTTTCCATTCAGCCCCCCTTTTCAGAACATAATCTGGTTAGATCCTTTCCTTTCAAAAATTATATTTGATAATACAATTTTGTAACAGCTACTGGTGTCTGCCTACAAGACAAAGAGCCACGCTTTGTCTCCAAGGAAGTTCAGTATAATAAGTTTCTCAATAGTGATTAAGAAAAAGATTAATCAATGTAAAGATAACTGGAATTTAGGGGAAAAAAGAACCTTAAAGAGAGCAAATATCAATTACAGAAGAATACAATTGTGATATTCAAACATTTCAACACAAAGTAGAATCAAAATGCTTGAAAAAGAAAGCAAATCCAATGGAATGACTATCAAAGTTATTTCAGAATTATAGAATATGACATACCTTTATCAAAAGATAAGTATACAAAATTAAGCTTTTTTTAATGAAATAATTTGTTTCCAAAGCACTTTGTTGGGGGTTTATTTTTTATGAAAAAAACATTTATAACGAAGGCTTTATGATACAGGGGAAAAGTCTGTCAGGTAATGATAGGTCCCTAGGTAGCAGCAATTAGTTTAGAAAGTGTTTTTCAAAATGTACAATGACAGTTGTCCTTGCAAAAGTATAATTTCCTGATGCAACGCTATCTATAAAAGCTATTGGAAATATGACTGAGGAAGAAAAGGTTTCCGTATGAATACTTTAGGTCTCATTTGCTTGTCAGATGTTAAAAAACCCAAAATATTTTTAAAACAAGCTTACCACCTTCATTTAAATAGAGAAAAAAATTAATAACAAAAAGGCACAGCTGAAAGGCAAATAAGTCCTTGGAAGCTTCAATGACACAGTTCTAATTATCTATATAGTTTTGAGTAAGAAGTTCCTTTCTGTTGCAATGCACTTCTCAAGCATAAGTGATGACTGTGATTCTGCATACAAGTAAATATATGAAAGAAATATCCTTGCTACATAAGGCTAAAGTTTTTAAAAAAATTACTTTCAAATTAGGAGTTATTTTTGGTGTAATTAAATTTCACAAGTCACACATCATAAACTTCTAATGCATTTTTTAAGTCCTACAAAAGAGATTACATCAATTCTGTACTTAGATGCAGTTCTCCATTATTTACAACATGCCAATATTCCATCTCAGCTTTCTCTGAAAGTACAGAAATAAATAATTCATAGAGGCTTTTTACTTAAGGGTCAGTCCTTTGTAAAAATGGTCCAAAATTAATAGATATTCAGGCTGTGTGAAACCAATGCCTTGAACCATTTTTGTCCACACAATTGATTTACTGACTGAGAACACCACCTTTCTCTTCAAAAGTTCTGGTAATAAATTGGCAGCTATTGTGAGGGATAAGGGCAGTATAAGCACATACACACAGGGCCACTAGGATATTAGGGGTTTGGAGCAACTATCATTTAAGGATGACTGAAAGAGCTGGGATTTTTTAACTTAGAGAGATCTCTCTGGAGAGGCAGAGGCACTTACCAATGTGATAAGTACCAATGTAGACATGTTCTTAGTGATGTACAGTGAAAGGACAAGAGACAATGAGTACAAACTGTAACACAGGAAATTCCATTTCAACGTAAGAAAAAAATACTGTAAGGCTGGTATTACATTGGTGTCACAGTCTGTTTCACTGTTCAGCTGACAGCAGCAGCAATCACTTGAAGCAGCCTGATGCTTTTTTCTGATTGGCACCAGTCAATCAGGCTGTCTCCGGTGTTGCCAAAACATTTTATATTCCTCCCACTAGAGTGCACAATAGTTTCAAAAGTGGAAATCCAGTATCTAAGTGTTGTATGTTCAAAACTTCATTACTTCTGGGAGGAAATCCAGTTTTAATTAAAGTCACCATGTAATGAAGAACATGACTGTGCCAGTGATTAATGACCCTCACTGTTTTACAAATAACACCAATTCTGAAAAGAAATGGTTTAAAATTGTAAATTACTTAATTTAATGGTGTCTACAGTGCTAAAATACATCCTACCAGCTGGGGGGGGGGGGGGGGGTAATATAAAAACGGTG
>NDXB01017183.1:61845-79682 GCA_002631895.1 Agapornis roseicollis
AGCGCGGGGGGGGGGGGGGGGGGGGGGGGGGATACATTGAAAACTGGCTTGTTATTCTTAATATAACATTAATTGCTGAAGATAAATTATGCCACTGTCTTGGATGGAAAAATTAAGAATTCAAATGCATACCTATAAAGCATTTGACTGGCATAAAGAAGGAGTTGCATGCAGAATGTATTTTAAAACCCACCTACTTGCTGCCTTTTAGAGTATTAACCTTTCAGGTACATGGAGTCGTATTTGCTTTAAAATGTAGCCTCTCTCCATGCCTGGGAGTATGGTTATAGGCTTATCACTTATATGGCACATGATCCTGATCTTGAGGACTGGTTTAATGAAGTCCTCCCTAGTCCGCCATCCTTCAAGCTCCAGCATGTTTCTCTTGGGTTTGTCCCTAACCGGCCCAGTTATCTCCCCTTCCTGCTTCATATCTAGTTTAAAGCCCTATCAATGAGCCCTGCTAACTCTTGCCCAAAAAACCTTTTCCCCCTCTGGTACTGGTGTAACCCACCTGCCACCAGCAAACCAGGTGTCTCATGTAGCAGCCCATGACTGAAAAACCCAAACCTGCCTTTGGCACCAGTCACATAGCCATACATTAATCTGTAAACTCTTCCTATTTATCTCTTCAGGGCCCTGGGACGGCTGGTTAGAGGGTCTGGGGCGCAAGTGGTGTTTTCTTCCATACCTGTTACATGCAAGGGTGAAGTCTCTCTTCATTGCCCTTGCACTCCTTGTAATAATTTCATCACTGCCAACCTGAAAAACCAGCAGCGGATAGTAGTCAGAGGACTGCACCAGATCAGAGAGTTTCCTTTTAACATCTCTAATCTGAGCCCCAGGTAGGCAGCAGACCTCCCTGTGGGATGGATCTGGTAGACAAATGGGCCCTTCTCTTCCCCTCAGAAGGGAGTCACCCACCACAATTACTCTTCTTTTCTTCTTGGCTGAGACCACTATCTCTGCTGTCACTACAGGCACATTTAGGATAATTAGATTAACTGTCGTTTCTAATTGATAAGCTCCCAGGATTTCTACCAGTGAAATTAGTGAAAATTGTGTAATGCTTCCCAGAAGTAACCATCTACTAAACTCCCTTTTCATTGCAACCTAATTTATTCTGTTGTCTTCTGTGCCTTACATTGCTTCCATGGACTTCTGCTTTATGAAACCTTGACTTTAATGTAGGCCATTCTCCAACTACCTCTATGGAATTTCTTATTATTTTCTGTAAAAGTTCTGAATAACTACTATAATATTAGATTTTAGTCTTAGATGAGCTTTTATATGTATCCTAAACATTTTCAGATTATTTTAAACTAGCAGCTTGTGCTATTTTTTCTTAAAAAAAAACCAAACCGAAAACCAAAAGCAAAACAAACCAAAAACCCAGACAACCAACCAACCAAAAACTCAGAACTCAGCAAGATACTTTGCATTCATGCTTTGTTTTTATCCTTCCACATTTTAAAGCACTAGTCTCATTGCTGAAGGCCCCTCTTCTCCCTTTACATTCTTTTCCATTGATTTACTCTGCAATCCTCTCTGGTGTCTACAAAAAATAAAAGAAACGCACATAACTTTCACATCCTCTCATTTTCATATATATAAGTTCTTTTGTTTCAAAGTTCATTTCCCATTTCTAAAGGAATTTACCAGCCTGCCAGTGTGACTCATTTGTATTGAATACACAACTCTTGCACTTAAAAACTAATTAAGTAGCCCAGAATACTTAATTCCGTTGAGGGCTCCTGCTTTACTTAGGAACATACAACTTCCTTAAAGTGATTTCTAGGAGGAAGAAAGGAAATTAATGAGCTCTTATCCCAGAAGATTTTCTCCTATTTCCTTTATGAATATTGCTTGGACCATTAAAATTTATAGAAAGATGCACGAATCTAACATGTATCCTTACCATGAAGACAACAATGAAATGAAAAATTCAAAATTAATATAGCTAAACTTAGCCCAACAGAAGAATTTTTTAATAGAAGCAAGCATATAAATTGTCCTATGCCTTTAATAGTTTTATTCAATTCTAGCTCAATGAATTGTCTGGGTACTGAAAAGAAAAAGGCTATTGAATACCCTTTGCTAGTGTTGCATTTGCACACAGTGATTGAGCGCCATTTTAATACCATCATAGGGGAAAGAAAAAAGGAAAGAAAAACAAAAGCTGAACAAACTTATTTCTTATAAACTGGCCTATATGACAATTTTGTAATTAGAGCTTTGTGGAGTACACTGTATTCAAGGGCTTAGTGATTCTAAGTAAACTATGCCTACCCAATTGGGCCTTCTACTTAAGGCTTGAGAAGCCTATTAACATGAGCAGCTGCTCTGAAGGAGACTGCTGGAACTCCCCATGTTGGCCTGTGCTGTGCACTGGTGGCTGTTACAGCAGAGAGGGTATTCCAGCATGTCAGAAGATTGATGATTTTGTTTGTTACACAAAATAAAAGGTATCACAGTATAGGAGGGAGGAGCAACCTCTCCACAGATGGGATCTCCACAGTGCCCCATGGGAAAATCATCTGGCACCTGTCTGATGCTTCACAAATGCATAATTCTCAGCCTCTGAAAGGACATAAGATTTATTTGTTATCTATATTCCTCTTTTTAGTCAAAATTCAGAACAAGCCTAAGAACAGTCAGGCAAAAGGGACTGACTTGATTAATCATGTTTCTGTCTTCTTTTTGTTATGGAAGAAGATACTCATGTAACAATACTACAATGAGCTTTCTGATTCACTGCTTTTTCTGTATATCAAAAAATACTGTACAGGCAACTGTGTCCAAATTGTGACACTTCCTTAGAGATTAAAAACCTTTAATTTTGAGAGATATTATTAAGTTTACAGTCGTCTACTTAGCTTACAATTTATTCATGAAGAAAAGCTTCAAATTACTTAGAAAAACATGATCTTAAAACACCTTATTTTCTTTCATTGGAGTTGCTCAGCCTGATCTCATATACTCAAAAAGATCATATGAATTCCCTAGTTACTTTAACTAAGATTCCAGGTCAAATATTTATAAATTTTATTAATTAAAGAAAAATACCTTTTTTTATAAAGAGGTAACATAACTGGATTAGAAAAGTTTTAACAGGAAGAGGCAGCAAAATGCATTTTATAGCTCCTGCCAAGGTCTTTCTATATGTACAGCTAAAAAAAAGTAAAAATATAACCTGTTTTGTTTTGTTTTCTTAGAAGTTCTTCAGGTTTTATTTCCTTTGTAATAAGCAGTGATGTAGGTTGAAATGAGTTATGCAGAGCTGGTTTGGGTTTTTCATTCCATCCACTACAGCAAGCCACCTAGTCTCGACAGCTATAGAAAAGTAGTTAGAAAATAGTGAAACTAACCTGTGACAGGTATTAAACTAGTCTTTGAGAGCCAATATTTAACATCACACTCAATAACCTACTTATGTGTTACTCTTCTATTTAAATTACATTTCTACTTAGTAATTGTTCAATTAATGGCATCATTTTTAAAAAAAAAAAAAAAAAAAAAAAAACCAAAAAAAAAAAAAAACAAAAAAAAACCACNTCAGCAGTAAGCACTTAGAGCAGCATGGCTGCAGTGCCACTGAAAGCCTTCCTGGGGCTCATTCCTGACATTGCAACAATGCAGTGCACTGAGGCGGGAGCTGCTGGCGTTTCAGAGGTGCTCAATTGCCTTAATTTTCATCCTCTGTGATCATTTGCTAAAAAAAAAAAAAAAAAAAAAAAAAAGAAAAAAAAACCAAAACAAACAAAAAACCCAAACCAAACAAAACAAAACAAACAAGTAACAATAATAACAAAACCCAAGCTGAGAAAGGGAAGGGGAAAGGGAAAGGGAAAGGGAAAGGGAAAGGGAAAGGGAGGGGAGGGGAGAGGAAGGTGAGGAGAAGAGAGGAGAGGAGAGAAGAGGAGAGGAGAGGAGAGGAGAGGAGAGGAGAGGAGAGGAGAGGAGAGGAAAAGAGTTCAGTACCAGGCCCAAACTATTTCTAGTATTAACCTGCAGTGATACCAAATTGTAATTATAGAAGTTATAACATAAATTCATTATGAAATAAAAGGAATGCTTCTTCATTGAAATGATTTATTGTCAATATGCCAGATCCTCTGTAAAATTAGTCTGTTGGACTACTCAACTGCATTAAAAGCAGAAAGAAGGAATCAGGGGTATCTTGCAAACCTGAGTCTTCCTGGAACTCTTCCTTCATCTATCATCACCCAAGTCATTTTGGGTATGCCTATGAACATCAGCATGCAATGCAGAGTTAATGCTGTCAAGTAAGGAGTACCACAAGACACAGCACCATAATGAGTCTGGAAGGCGCAGCTTTATTTAAGTGCCATTGCTAGGGTTAACTCTCTTTCATCTAGTTATACATAGATATTGGGAGACAGGCCTAGTGGAGGGCAGGTGTGATATTTTGCTTTTTGATTGTAAATCATAACAGCAGAGCAGTGATACCAAATGTAACTGTTTGATACTTATTGCTCTATGCAAGAATAAGTCACAGTTTATTAATTCAATAAAAATAAACCCACAAAATTATCAGTAATGTAAAGCTGCATCATGTGATAACCATAATTAGGGTATCTCAATTTGCATTTCTAACTACAGTAATAACTACTGTATTCAAATATATTTACTTTGCAAGTCTATAGCTGAAGCATATTTATCCATATTTTTGCTCCAGCTGCTAGCAAAAGGAGCATAGTTGGAGGGTGTCAAGCCTTTTAGAGACTACTGCTGAGGTTTAAAACAACCTGAAACCTGATGTATATTGCAAACTAACTCCTTGTAATACTTGTACACTGTGGAGTTAAAGCACTGTCTAGCACCCCAAATGAAATCTTCAATACACATATAGTCATTTCTGAGCCTGAGAAGGTTTAAGTATACACTACCTTAGCGGAGTGCAGTGTCAACTAGAGATCCTGCAAATACTACTGAATAAGCCACTTTATGTAGCATATTTGAAATTCTTAGTACAGAATTGGTCAACATCTGTGGCTTTCAATATTTCTAAAACCTACTTTTATACTTATAAATGTTTTATAATCTGCTACAATTTTTTATAATGTGCTTAATATATCTCTGTCATTCAGTACTCTTATTCATAAACCTTTAATAAGAAAGATGACACTTATTTTTTTTTTGTCAGATATTTTATTATGAGTTGAATAGCACAATAGTGCCTCTACACTCCTGCCCTTCTACTCTGCCCTCATGAGACCTCACCTGGAGTATTGTGTGCAGTTCTGGTGTCCTAAACATAAAAAGGACATGGAGCTGTTGGAACAAGTCCAGAGGAGGGCCACAAGGATGATCAGGGGACTGGAGCATTTCCCATATGAAGACAGGCTGAGAGAGTTGGAGCTGTTTAGCCCGGGGAAGAGACGGCTGTGTGGAGACCTCATAACAGCCTTCCAGTATCTGAAGGAGGCCTATAAGGATGCTGGGGAAGGTCTCTTCATTAGGGACTGTAGTGACAGGACAAGGGGTAATGGGTTCAAACTTAAACAGGAGAGATTTAGATTGGATATAAGGAAGAAATTCTTTCCTGTTAGGGTGGTGAGATGCTGGAATGGGTTGCCCAGGGAGGATGTGAATACTCCATCCCTGGCAGTGTTCAAGGCCAGGTTGAATGAAGCCTTGGGTGGCATGGTTTAGTGTGAGGTGTCCCTGCTTATGGCAGGGGGGTTGGAACTAGATGATCTTAAGGTCCTTCCCAACCTTAACTATTCTATGATTCTATGAAAATAATACACTAAACAGCAATGCTACCAGGCAAAATAATTAATGAAATAGCATGCTGTAAGTGTAAAATAGATTTAGTCTGTAGAAAAGCAGTTTATCCTCTAGTAGTTTGTTCGGAAATGTGAACACAGCATATGGGTATGTTTCTTTACTCAGTATCTCCTGAAAGCATCCATTTGAGATAACATGTCACAGAATCCCTTCCTGCTTTCTGATTTTGCCATTCCTTTTACAACAAATGTCTCATTTTCAACTGCCTAGGAAGGAAAGTCTTCCAAAGATCCCAAAAGGCCATGAGGTGTGAACAGAATGAATCCTTTATAGAGCAACTTGAATGAATAAACCTTTAGCTTTTTTTCTTCTGTAAATATGAACTTCACCTAAAATATTATTTTCTCACTGAAAAATATTCTTTCCTTTACAGAGGAGAATATTACAGCTTTGAAAATATGTACCACATTAGCATATGACAATTTCATAAACAGTTTTTCATATTCTGTAACATATTTTTCATTAGAAGTCAAAACACATGTAAACTTGTTTTTTATTTTAATAGAAGAATATTTTCTTTTCCAGGCGAACAGTTTTTAGTCTATGCTTCCAGGATGTTACAAAAAGAAGATAAAATGTTAAAGTTGCTAAGATTAACTGTAGCCAAAAAAACTTTAAGGAAAATAAAATTACAGGGATCAAAATAAACTATTCAGTGAAAAGCTGTCTGCAAATTTGTCAAAGCCCTGGCCAAAGACTCATTTTTAGGAGTCAGTCATCTGTAGCATTTGAGTTCCATCCAATGGACTCTATCTGCTTTCAGGTTTCCTGTCTTTCACAAAGCCCAGCCTTCTCCATGTCCTGAGTTTCTTGGCACATGATGTCAGAAATTCCTTTTTAACATTGTGATAGCTGTGAGCTATCCTTGTTAAGTGGGTACAGGGTCTTCGGTTTGCAGATCAGATTCATCCAGCCAACTTCATGTCTGTACATAAGACTATCTGTGGATTTGCTTAATTATGTGCTAGTCTAGATACCAGATACTTTAAAGTTCTGTGTATGACAACCAAAATCATAATATGAAACCATTGATGGAGTGTTCTTTCTTACAAGTATGCTCTGCAGATGTAGACAAAACCAATAATAACAATACATGTATAATTTTTCACAGTCCTTGAGCATTTTCTGTAGAACTGTCCATCTTCCATGACTATAGAACATCTGATTGTCAGCTCAACAAAAGACCACATAACATGAGGTAAAGAGAGGATGTCTTCTACAGATTTCAACCCTCAGTCTCATCTAAGATACCAAAATAATTTCTTCTTCAAAACCCTTTATTTTTTCATTCTTCCCTATGTCAAAGTTCATTTGTCTGACCCACTAGCCTTCTTCGTTCAAAGGGGTTGTGGTATCAATTTTCAATGGTTTCATGGTTTAAGCCCAGCCAGAAATGAAGTACCACTGAGGTACTCACTCACTCTCCTCCCCACCATGGGATGGAGAGAAGAATCTGAAAAAAAATGTAAAAACCCATGGATTAAGATAGGAACAGTTTAATCACTGAAATAAAAGTAAAACATAATAATAAAAAAATAATGTTAGAAAAAGAAGAATAAAAGGCAAGGGGGGAGAGAGAGAGGGAGGAAGAAATATACCCCTTCCCCTGTCCCAAAAAAACCCAAAACAAAACAAGTGACACACAATACAGTTGTGCACCACCTGCTGACTGATACCCAGCCCGATCCAAGCAGCAATCAGTCCCTTCTGGGTGACTCCCCCCAGTTTATATACACAGCCTGGTGTGCTGTGAATACCTCTTTGGCTAGTTTGGATCAGGTGTCCTGTCTCTGCTTCCTCCCAGCTTCCTGTGCCCCTTCTCCGTGGCAGAAGATGAGAGACTGAAAAGTCCTTGATCAGGATAAGTGCTACTAAGCAACAACTAAAACTAAACAACTAAAAGTGTGTTACCAGCATTGTTCTCAGATTGAAGCCAAAACACAGCACTGTACCAGCTACTAAGAAAAAAATTAACTCAATCCCAGCTGAAGCCAGGACAAATGGCTTCAGGGAAAATGTTTCTAAGATAATGGTCTACTTCTGATCTGTTAGAGAACCATATATTCAGGTTCTGAAAATCTTACCTTTAAAACAGATACTAGATTATGCCATTTACAATTTTAAAAGATTATTTAGGACTAAATTAAAACATAACATACAAGGGTAAAAACTGATAATACATTTTGCTACAAAATTGCAACTACAATCTTCATAATACTGCTGTGTATATACAGTAATACAATTAAAGAGCAATAATTGTCTGAAGTTTCACTTTGGTTAAATACATTAGTAGTTTACATGATGTCTTTAAGTCTGGTTATTGGAATTAACATTGATGTAGTCATTTCTTCAGAGTTCACAGAAGACTCGAATTCCAGAATATTTGGGTTACCTTTTCCTTTCTTAATGCAACATAAAATCAGGGAAGATTCAGCAGATCGCAAGTGTCATTGCATTTCATTAGCATCCTGCTTTTTTTAAAAAAAACAAAAAAAACAAAAAACAAAACAAAAAAAAAAAAAAACAAAACAAAAAAACTTGTCACAGAGAAGTGTTACAGAAGAGTTTTCCATTCAGTGAAGATGATGTGGCAGTTTATTGGTTAAATTGGCCAAAACAAGGAATGAGACTTTAGTCCTTTGTTCCTATCAAGTTCTGCTGTTAATGAGCAGTTGGCAGAAAGAAACTCTCCAGGTAGTATAAAGCTGTCATAGTAGCCAGTCCATAAAATAGCACTGATTTAACTGTTTATGCTCATATGAGCATCAGTAATATTGTGAGGTCTAAATGTCCAGAAAAGACAAGTCAGTTTCCAAGGATTTTTTGAATAGTCTTCTAAGTGTTGCTTTTGGGATTCAGTATTGTTCACTTGAGCTTAATTTATCTAAAGCCATGAGGACTGGGAAAATATCTTTTTAATAAAGGAAAGATGAGAACATAAATTGGACCCAAGGGATGCTTTGAGACTCAGAAGACAGGTGATAAGAATGTGATAGTTAACAATGCAAGGTCAGAAGTAAAGAAGAATTGGTTGCAATCAAATCCTATGACACAATATTTCTGCTCTAACATTGCAGACGTGTGAGGGTAAGACCTCATGGTAAAGAACATCAGGGAAATTATTCTTTTTTTCTCACAAGGTTATTTTTCAAATAGAAAAATTCCCTGACTCCTTACCATGCAGCTGTAAAAACTGGTATATTAGCATGATAACATGGGGGATACAAATAATGTTTGGCAGAGGCTTAATCAGTTCTGGTGGTGAATCTGTAGCTAGTCTAAATCATTACAGGCCAGTTTAAATTTTAATGGGTCTATTATTCATGTAACTTTTTAATGCTGTAATCTGATGAACTTTGGTCTCATCATTTATACCTTCTTTCAATAAGTAACTGTATATTTAAACCCATTGAGGAACTCCATGGAACTGTCATCCTTTAAAGTGTATAGCAGCTTTACATAATGCAGATCATTTTACATGGCATACATTAAATGAAGCTGAATAACACATCTGGCTTCTCATCTTTTTGCTCCACTTTTTCTCCTTTCTTGTTTATATTTTCTACAACTTCATATCATCTTTAATGTATGTTTTACCTGCCAGCAGTTATTTTTTTAAAGAATAAGAGAAGACTAACACTGGATTCTGGGTGCACAGAGAATGTTCACTGTTACCCATTCTTGTTTGGATTTCTATAATTCAGCATCAGAGGTTGGAGTGGAAGGTAATTTTTTAGTCAAAAACTTTTGCCTATCAAATTTCAAGACAAATAGATGCAAAAAATCAAAATATATAAAAAAGTTTGCTCTACTGATGTTCAGGAATCTCTCACAATTTTGTTGTTGTAAGATTACATATCTATTTTAATGGACACCAATACAGCTGAAGCAGTGTTAAGAAGAAAAGTATTCCTTTCCATGGGAAAAAAAAAAAAAAAATGTTAGGACACTTCTGGAAAAAGGGGTGAAAAAAAAAATATCCTCTATGAACTGCTTCACTAGCCACATTGCTGTCTGATGTTAATAAAAGCCACCTGCAGTAATAAAGTGGGCTCAGTTAGGCTGCTATAAAAATAAAGTAGTGCATAATTTAAGAAATCCAGTATGTTATTAACATTAGAACTAATCAAAAATCAAAATGTGTTTCCAACAATCATCTTAGTTTACTTCTGACTTTACCTGAATTGACATGTCCCTTAGAATGTTTATGTTAAATAAATCAGCAATTTCTAAGGGAAACCTTTCCAATGTAATGTTTTCAAACAACTCTAACTGGCATCGTGGGTGTTTTGTTTATTTTCTTAACATCATAATTCTTCACTTTTTCCATTATATTACAAACATGGATGTACTGGCTTTGGCTGAGATAGAGCTAATTAAAAAAAAAATGTAAATAAAAAAAAAAGATAGAAAGGTTTAGATCACAATCTGTCAGCTTTGTAGTACATGTAGAACAGAAACTGCATTACAATTCTAGCTGGGTCAGGCACACATTTAGATACATATTTACTGAAAATACAAAAGTTCATTTTGTGGTGCTTAAGCTGAAGCTAGTATATGCAATGGCTTAGAGTTTCACATTGCAGAAGCCTATTCGTGGGTGATGGGAGAAGTACCCTGGGAAGCGTGCTCACTGCCACATACCTGGCAGAGTTCTCTGGCAGTCATAGGCCAGTTTAGACAAGGCAATAAGTAAAACAGTGATTCATATTTGTCTCATTTAACTGGTAAGTTCTTGAAACAGTTTGAATGTAAGCATGGAGACCTGAAACTTCATGGCCTTGTTTTTTTTAAAAAAATGCAGTAAGAGTTCCAAAGGCAAACATCCTTTATGAATACATGTGTGAAAATTATATAATAGTATGAATGACCAAAAAAGAGCAGCATCTCTCCATAGAGAGGGTCTGTGCAGCATGCTGTGGGATAGCCATCCTGGATCCATCAGATGCTACATGAACATGGGTCTCCCAGCATCTGAAGTGAGGTAAGATTTACTCACTATCTAGATTTGGTTTTTGTCTTAATAAAGCAGCTATTTTATTACACCATTTGTTGTTGGACCTTTCTTTTTGACATAAAGAAGGAACCCTGCACCATGTCTCTTTCTCACCCAAGCAGTGTAGAGTATGTGGACTAACTCCATGTCTTCCAGACTTTTAAATCTCATGCTATGCTTTGGATGTTGCTGTGACACACAAAAATATGAGAAAAGACTTTTCTTCATCTTTTCAGTGGCCAAAATTTGCAAGTGGGAGTAGCTATCAATTAATTTCTTTCTCACTGCTGATACAGCCTCATGTATTGAGCAGCTCAAGAGTTTTCTAAGCTTGGCATGGTAACACATTTGTGGAGGAATTTGTTATAACGGGGAAAATTCTGCAATGTAAATCACTGTAAAAAATTGAAAGAACTATGATTCACCATAATTAGGGAGAAATTACTTGTATTCTGTTTGATACAAGTCCAGTTTCTTCAACCAAAGGCAGTTGAAGCATACAAAAAAATATTTACTGTATACTTACTTAAAATATTTGAAACCATTTGCATTAATTCATACATAAACAGCACTCCTGAAGTTAGACAGCAAATGATGTCTTTAGCAATGGATAACCAGTAATTACATTTTTCCTGAAACCACATTAATGTTCTAAATAATGCAGCCACTTCTGTGTTAAAATTTCATGAGCTTGATTGTAATTATTCCCCAGTTTTTGTCAGTCTCGGCTCTCCAGTAGACTCTACAAGGCCTGTTCCAGATCTAAAAATAACAACAGCTGTGCCTGTTTTGTCCTTTTTTGACACTACAACAGTGTAAATATGGACAGAAAATCCACTTTGCATGTTATTAAAAGGTTGCCAGATATGCACATTGCCACATTTGATTTAAAGATGTTTTCTTCTTATTTTTAACTTCAAAGTCACCAAGTGACTTTGCGAACAATAAGCAAGCAGAACCCCTTAGGCAGCCTGTTGCTAAGAAAAGACTTTTGGAAATTAGTTGGGGGCAGGAAAGGACAAGTTGTGGCCTCAGCATGGAATTGCAAGTCCACAGCAGAATTCCATAGGCAATAGACATGGCATGGGCTTTATTGTTTGCCTTAGAGAGAATTAATTTCTAGTCCTTTATGTAATCAGTACAAGTGTGGAAACCCTTATCTTCCCTTCCTGGGGCATTTGACACAGTTTCCTCGACTAGAAAAGTTAAAAGTAGGCTTTAACAATCTCAGCTGGCTGAGTTAGCTTCTTAAAAAAAAACCCAAATCTTTGAAATTCAGTATTTCACAGTACTTAGACAGGAAGGCATGAAATATAGCCAGGTCTTATCCACAGCTTTTCTCCTTATATTTGTGGAAATACATGTTATATATTTAAGTAACTTATTATTTGATTTGTTTAAAAGGAAATAACTTGAGCTATCATTTCAACAATCAAAACTGAAGTGATGTTCACATGAGAACATTTTGCTGCACTTTTAGATAAAGGCAAGGCCATGCAGGTGGCATAAGCACCAGCACCAAGTGGGAGCTGCCTGAGATCATCCTGTGGCCAAGGGATTTGTACTGCACCACACAGTCCTGAAGGCCATGAAGCACAGCACAGGCCTGGACATACTCACAGTAACTTTTATGTGACTAACTCACCCCTTAGTATGTAATGATTTTCCAGTCAGGATCAATGCACAGGGGAAGGTAAAATACTGTTGAAAAGCCAACATCAGTGATAGAAACAGAAATAGAAATATGGAAGAAAATGTCTAAAATGTAGAAAAGAAAGTTTTCTGAGACTATCCAGGGGAACAGTGGATACTTAATTTTCAAAATATAACTTTTACAGATACTGTTTTGCAAAGTAGGAGCAGTAACAAACTTCTTTCAATTTGCACAGCTTTCTTGAGAGGTGGGCTTTTCAGTTTATGTCCAGACTATTGAATTGAAACTGCTTATTAAAGAAATTAAACTATTTCAGATGGAGCAATCTGCCTTTGATTTTCTTTAAGGTTTATATAATAATTAGGTTCAGTTCAACAAAAATGCAAGCATGTGTCTATCTTTAAATACAGTCCAAATAATCTATTACACATTTCCACTCCTGGCTTTCTGCATTTATTTCACCTGATGCTTACAGCTAAGACAAATTGACATTTCAAGGAGCAAGTGAAGTTAATGATTTCAAATTCAGGAAGGTCAATTTTAAACGACAGAAGAGTAATCCCAGCTGAGCAGCTTTAAACTATAATGTGTTTAGCTTCTCTGTAAATCCATTCCAAATGCATGCAACTCCTCTACATATATTAAACATGAGTTTATATTTATTATTACCTTGCCTTACAATTCACCAATCAGAGATTATCCTCTTATATTACTACTCTATCTATACTGGTTTAAATGATCTGCAATTACTATTGTTTCTGAAGATTTTTACAAAATACTATACACCATTTTGCTAAATACTATACACTATTTTGTAGTATGCATAGAATAAAGGTGAAGAAACAGTTCAGTTCAAGAGGAGTTTGCCAGGACTATGCCTGTCAAAAAGAACAAGTAATAAAAGATATTGGTCAGCTTTCAAAATTTCAGTAATTCAGAAGTGAGAATATTTATGCTGCTACAGAAGGACACCATTAAGAACAGATAATCTGCTAAACTGCAATAGCTTCAATCTTTTTCAGGTTATTAAAGTTACAGGATTTAGGGGTACGTATTGATTCTTTTGCCCTTGTGAGAATGCCAAAGAGTTACTCTAGTTGTTTGGAGAAATAAACAATGCCATAAAAATTTCATTCAAAAATAAATTACAACAGTATTCTATTCTGGTACTCCAGTATGTGTCCAAAGTGCGTAGATGATTTTTTAAAAGTCAGGTCAGTTTTTAGAAAGTTCTACAACTGGGAAAACAAAAGCATTCATATAATCTAGCAAAAGGCTAATTCAAATTTTGTTCTACTCTGAGCATTTGGTCAGAAAACCCATCAGTTTTAAGTAGCTTGTCTTAAAGAAACTGTTGCATTTATAGTACCATTCAATGCAGAAAGGTAGTTTCTTCAGGGTTGCACAACATGTTCCATTTGCTCAGAGCTAAAAATTGTTTCAGTCTGCAGAGAACACTCTGAATTACCTATATTTTTAATTTCTTGTCTACAACACATGGCAGAAAATAAATATTACAGCTCATATACAATATATAGTATACAAGGAGAACACTTAGGAGTTCATTGTGACAACCTTCCTGATACTGAATATTTTGCCTTCTGAGTAGTCCTATCGAAGACAATTTATGAAGTCAGGAAATTAATATTCAGCTCTGTACTATTTTCTTACATCAGTAATTCATAACAACTAATTCCCTTAAGCAGTTAACTTTCTCAAGTTTAATGCACTACAAATTACAGGGAAAAAAGACAATCTCACAAGAATCTTAGTAGTATTCTGAGACTTCAGGAAAGTGAAATACTTAAGACATAAAGACATAATAGTGACTTATCAACTGGTTTGCATGCATATTTTCTCAAATTTTAATTCAAATGTTAATTTTACAGCTGTTTGTTAGCTACATAAAAATCTCAGTGATTGGTAAAATCATTCAAAAAAATTCAGCATTCTAGAAACAAATCATGCTGCTGTCCTCTCAATATGATCGTATTTTGTGACTTATAACATTTTCCTTTGAAACTGTTCCCAAATGATTTGAAACATTTATCTGTTTTATAAAGCAAGCTCTGTTTTGAATAAATGTGGTAGCACAAGTACCAATTGCACCTCTCTGCAGTTACCTGAGATACTGATTCATAGCATTTTGTAGCCTTTGTTAAAATTTAATGTCTGGAATAAACTGGAATATCCAAAGAGCATACACTTTTAAATTGGGCATTTTTGCTCCAAAGACAGTATGTATGGTGCAGTTACCTGTGTAATTATGCAATAAGCCAACATTAACAAGGAAAGAATATGTTGTTAATGACAACAAAAGGAATAGTGTGAAACTACTAAAAGCAATTCCATCCACTATTTTCCTAATCAAAAAGCAGGTATGATTATGATTTGCAGGATACATTGGATAATATGATGACATATATCTGTATCATTATTTACATGAATAAATTTATCATTATGCAAAAGTCAATTTGCATGTGCTTGGATGCAGAGATGAGATTCTCCTGTGGAGCCCATGAAGGTCCATAGAAGCCAATGAACCAATAGTAGGAGTAAAGGGCAGTGTCCAGAGCCAGGCCCACAAGAGTGTTAGGGCACTGTCCTGGGTTCAGCAGTAGCACTTTCTGTATGTGGCTAACACAGCCGTTGAAGAAAGCTTTAGCACCACTCCTATAAAAAATGAAGAAAATCATGTCCCTTGGAACCAGATGACCTTAAGGTCCTTTCCAACCCTAACTAGTCTATGATTTTATGATCCTGAGAACTGGATTTGAAGCTTGGTTAGTGCAAGTTTAAGGGGACATTCTCAGTTTCTTGATTCCTCGGGGTCCATACCAAGGAATCAGCATAGGCTATCAATCTCTGATGAGCTTCTTTCATTTCCATGACATGGCCCATGTGGAAGACAGCCACAGTATGTAGCAGATGCCTATTATTATTACCCTTGTGGAATAGGTAATATAGATCCTTCAGAATCTGAAAGACTGTCCTTGGGATCAAAGCCATCAGACAGCAAGCTGCCTTAATGATTTCAGTTCTCTCAGCTGCGGAAGTTATGTTTAAGTTCTCATACTCTGAAGAATTGCCTTGAGGCTTCAAAGAAACAAGGACTTCTGCCTAGTTCAACATATTCATAAAATACTAAGGAATAACAAAGTGGTAATTGTTGCTCATGATACGCGATTATTCACACTAATTTTAAGTTGGCAGTGAAGTGTTGCACTCATAACACAACAAAAAATACAAAAGAAAGGCCACTGCTTCTCAATTGTGCAGACATTTTGTGTGAGACTCATTTGATCAAGTTCCTCATTCTCCATCAAAGGTGTTACCCACATTGTCCTAAAGCAGTTCCTGAAAACTAGCATTTTTCTCTGTTGAATACCAAAAGAAATTAGGATCACAGTCTGAAACCCAAGATTTCTTCAGAAAACTGAATTAACAAAATTTTCTAGCATCACCCTCGACTAGAGATACTGGAGGTTACTGATATCTATATAGTCACTGCAGTACAAACATATTACACTGTAAACACTTTAAACTCATAATGCCTTAAACATGCCTTTTAGTGAATACTTTCATCTTCAGTTTTAATAAAATAGATTGTATTTGCCTGAATACTTTCAGCATTACAGTACTAAATATTGTTAGGGAAAGCATTACTTAAAGCATTAAAGAAGTTTATTTGGATTCAGATATTGCTGTAGGTCAGTAAAGTGTTTCTTTGGGAAAGGAATACAGAGGAGGATCACAGATTCTCAATATAATTTTCTTTTTTTTTTTTAAACTGCCCAGTGAGTGTTCTGTACCTATGCAAAGCCCTTGCTAATGAACACTGGCTGCAGGTCTAACACACTAATCATCATGAATTTTTTTCCAGACTCGAGGTTTTTCACAGTCGCCTATATGAGACTGTCATGGCTGATTTCTCCAAAATACAAGAAAATCGAGGACAATTGCACTGGATGACTGAATTGCTATTAACAGGACTCAGGACAATCTTCCTCTCTGCTCTCAGACAGCTGTTTACATACCGGCAATCTCCTGTCCTGAAGCTGGTAATATCTCTTACTACAAAAATGGATATCTCTGCGGATACAAAAAAAAAAAAAGTCAGTAATGACTGGATTGGCAGCATGACTCTCCAGTGCCTGCTGTTCTGACCCCTGTTATTTTTTGTGGATAGTTTGAATTTTTCCAGTCTTCCAGTCAAGAGGATGTATATTTTCACTATTATAAAGCACTATATGTGTTAATTATTAGAGAGAGATATGAAACTGAAAATGGCAAGTAGCTGGGAAAAAAGGAGGCAAAAGAGAGCAAAAGGTACTGAAAAAATTTTACACATGAGTCAAAGATGAATGTTGAAAAGGACAAGGAAGAAACGTACATCTTTCTAGGTATGAAGAAGGGAAAATGAAAAGAAAAAAGATAAAATTGTAATGAAGCACATAGAGCACAGAAATCATGGGAGACAAAAACACAAGAGTGTAAAACAAGGTAAGCGATTAAACAAATAGAATTTCTAAATCATCTTATTGCATTTACTTATCAGGTATGACTGATGTAAGAAGTCTAGAAAATATATTGCCTCAGTTCCTTAAATCTAACACTGCTGCTAGTTTCTGGGTTACCAATTTATTACAGAGCAAAATGGACAAAATGATTTGTGAGGAATTTATCTTCTTACAGTGTTTTCTCATAGCTCACTCTTTGTTCCTCTAAAGAAACAGGTTCTTCTTTTCGCTGCGCCATGAATTCCTGGTGCTCCATCTGAACTTTTCATTTCCATTAAGTTTTCTGAAGCAGGAAGGGGTTTTCACATTTGTTGAGCTGGCACTAGCACATTCTGGTAGTGCTGGTCTGCAACATCAAAAGATGCTGATGCCATGGTCTTATTTGGACCCTTCTTGTTAGTCTCTGCCTATTTAGCTTTTCTCTTCACTGATAAGATTTTTCAGAGGTATCATGTCATTGATTATCAAAGTGAAATTTAAGTCCATTTAGCTGGGTCTGAAGCAGAACTTTTTTGCTTGAGATATAAGGATTAAGTTGATTTTACAGTTCCAAACTCATAGCCTGGGAGTCACTTACTTTGACAACCTGGGTTAGTTTTGATTTCATATGCAACCAGGGAAAATTCCTAAGCATTAGTCACTGCCAATTTATTAAGGTATATGACATTTACAAAAAGAGTGCACTAGAGGGCTTTGAGAAAAACTGCAGGGACTCTCCAAATAAAAGGAGGTGATTCTTCACACAATATGTAACTAGATTGTCACAAGCACTTGTAGATGCTAAAAGTTCACAAGAGTCAAAAAAACCCCAAACATTGCATTGATGGAAGGATAAAAAAAAAAAAAAAAAAAC
>NDXB01017183.1:88590-103590 GCA_002631895.1 Agapornis roseicollis
GCACATGGTCGCACTCTTTTTTTTTTTTTTTCTCCAGCAACACAAATATCCATTGGCATTAAGAAGCTATGCTCAGACTGAGTTTTGCTACTCCTGTGCTAGTAACTTTGTGAAGCAGTACAGTGAAAACTAATTGTAATCTGTGTTGTGGGCTACTGCAAGAGTATACACTTACTCTGTTTCATTACTTCTACTGCTTTGTTTTCTTACACTTCAGTCAGCTTCAAATGACATCAAGCTGTATCTTAACCCACTGGGAAAGTAATGCTGGGCTTTCATGTAATGAGACATAGTCACATTGACTGTGAACTGACACTGTCTCCTTATATTTTCAAGTACTTAATTGCTACTGAAAGAATTAATTATTCTAACTGATGAACAATGCAGTACAAAATGAAGTATTTTCTCAACCTTCATTCAAATAATGAAGAAGCAGCAGTCTAGGACAAACTCTGTATCCCACATCTAATGTATATCTTTTCATATGCAAAATACAGACTAGTGTTCAAGCCACTGTTCTGATTCGTGAATAAGACTTTTCCACTTCAGAATGTTAAGTAATTTGCTTGTCAAATCCTTTATTTATAAGGAAGAATTTGAATCAGGAAAGTGATTGCCCTTCTATTAAGGCCTAATGGATTCAAACTGCTGCCTAACTATTAAATAGTAGTTACAATTATTTATTTTCACTGTAGCCAAAGAATATGTTTTGCAACCTACTTACAGAGGGGAAAGTTCAGGCTAAAGAAAAGATGAATTTTTCAAAAAAATAATTGTAAACATTACCCTAATATTGCATTTTGCTATGTAAATTATATTCATTTATTTTATTATATCAAAAGTTTGAGTTAATTCACATAGACAGAAGTAGCACCGAAGTCTAAACAAACTTTATTCACAGAAATCTTAAATCCTAACTAGTTAATAAGTGCAGCGCTTTTAATCTCTGACAGCATCTGTTCAAAAAGGCTGTTAGGTTTTTCAGCACCACAGCATTAACATTCTTTCAGCATTATTACATCTTACGTTTAAAATCACTGAGTTTTTTAAAAAAACATTCTTATATTGACAAATAGTCACAATGGTATAATTTTTTAAAGAAAATACCAGAAATATATAGGAAAAGGAAAGTATAACAGAAGATTCATAGTGATTTCTTCAGACAAGAAATCCAAGAAAAGTGTCAAGCTCATTATCCCCTTCCCTTTTATTTCATTTTCCTTTTATTTCATTTTCGTTTTCTTTCTTTTTTTTCCCTTTCCTTTTTTTCTTTTCTTTTCTTTTCTTTTCTTTTCTTTTCTTTTCTTTTCTTTTCTTTTCTTTTCCTTTTCTTTTCTTTTTCCTTTTCTTTACTCTTTTCTTTTCCTTTCTTTTCTCTTTCCTTTCCTTTCCTTTTCTTTTTTCTTTTCTTTTCTTTTCTTTTCTTTTCTTTTCTTTTCTTTTCTTTTCTTTTCCATTCTCTTCTCTTCTTTTTTCTTTTCTCTTCTCCTCTCTTCTTTTCTTTAGTTTAGTCTTATCAATGTAACAAGTCACTATCATTATTTGACAGGATTTTCTAGCAAGGGCAACATGGTTGTTCCTAAGAGCAATTCAGGTTACATGTGTTCATCTTAGAGAAGATGTGTCAATATTTTTGACAGAAAATACATTCTCCCAAAAGCAAATAAATCTAGTATCTTTTACAACTACCATTTTAAAATTAAACTGGTACATGTAATATACCTTTTGAAATCTACCCTTGGATGGATCCATCCTTTTCACCTTTGGAAATAGTTAAAAGATGTTTGGACATAGTCCAGGGCAAGCTGCTATAGGTGACCCTGCTTGAGCAGGGCAGGGGCAGGACTACATGACCCCCAGTGGTCCCTCCCAACCTCAACTGTTCTGTGATTTTGTGAAATCAGGGTCAAACACATTTACTTGTCTACTCAATATCTCATCTACTGTCAGAAGTCAATAACATAGCTTATTTTCTTTAAAAGTTTTTTTTATTTTCTATGGTTCATCTGTATCAGTGGAGGGAGAGCATTTCTAACAGTTGGCTATCTCAGACTGACAGCAACTAGGACAGGTGAAATAAACTATTATTTGGCATTACTTGACTCTCCTCGTTGATTATGGACAGTTTTGACAATTACCTTAGCCTGGAAGGTATTTTCTATGTGGCCAAATTTTGATAATCAGAATCATACCCTTAAGGACTGATTTCATGTATGTGAGACAGCATGAGTAGTTGAGATGTGCATGCTTAAAACTTCTGTAGCTGGGTAGGACTGACACTAGAAACTGAAAAATTTATCCTCAGTATCTGTGAGCAATCACAAGACTGTTGGGAGCCTCGGTGTTTAAACAGTTAAACCTTGAAATGTCATTCTAGATACCTTCTGAGCACTGGGGTTTAGTTGTTATTCCTTAGAACCCCAGAGAGATGTCACAGCCCTATTTTGCTGGCAGCATGTGCAAACCTGCCACAGTGACAGTCCCCACCTCAGAAATGCTTTAGAAATAAATATGTTATTGTCATTTATATTAGAAAAGAGGACTTCTGTGGGTAAAGGTAACGAGAGAAGTATGTGAGGAAAGAGTCAAATGTAAGGAATAGCAAATGTGGTTACAGTTGCAGATTTCCTTGCAATGGAGTTTGAAGGGCATCTTTGAATATTACATTTTGGAAAAAGGAAAGAGGCAATCAGTTGGAGACACAGGACATAACTTTGCACTATTCTTTGTCAGAAAAATATAGACTTCATCTTTTTCTGAGGATCTTGCATGGAGAAGCTGCAGCATTAGCTGAAGTCCAATGTTCAGCAGCAGTAATTTCAAGTAGCAATTTGAGCAATAGATTTTCTCTCCATTCCCTGGACATTTCTTTAAGCAGAGATTTATCTAAGAGCCATTTTTGGACATTGCCCAGGAGCACAATTATACAGGTTTCCTAATTTCCATCTGAAAAATACTATCAATTGCTTCAATACACATCTCATATTTTAAATAGATTCAGCATTCCCTAAATTTTAACAGTGATTAGTGAAACTAATAACCACAAATGGATTTTCTTGACTTGGTTGCAGAAGCTGTTGATATTAGAGATTCAGAACATAAGTCTTTTACTTCAGTGAGCCTTTAAAAGTGTGGAACTTAATGACTTTCTATCCATTGCTTTCAGTATATTGCTAAGTATTAAAAATAATTTAGTTGGATAATAGCATGCCTCTGCTACCACGAAAAGTGACCCAGAATGGAAATGTTTTTATTTGACAGAATAGATTTTCCACAATAAGACTCTTCAAAAGTCAACACCGAAGGAGTAGCGCTTCTCCTACTAGATTATTCAGTGCATTACTGAACCAAACTTACAGGAAATAAAGCGTAAGTCTCCTCTAAGTAAATAAGCTGGTACAGATTAAATTGTTTCTTTTAGAGACCCACCCTGTGGAAAAAAAATAATTTAAATCGCAATTCAAATTACTCTAGCTTCCTTGAGCTGTTTCCTAATGAGTTACTGAAACTACAGTCACAATTCACATCAGGGAACCACCCAGCTTGGCATTAGCATGTACTTTTAACAGGCAAGAATACAGCAATATTTTAGAAATTAAAAATGAAGTGCTGCAGCTGGGCCACAGAGAAGGATGCTTGTATACTTGCACAGTTCATACAGAGTTCTGTATTCAGTCTCTCATTTTCATAAGGCCCAAGAAGCAATAGTATTAATAGTATTATCAGGATTATTGAAGTAGTGGGTCAGCTGTGTCAGATTTTCAGGAAGAATTTCTTCACATCTGTAACAGCTTGTGATTATACTCTAGGTGTAATTATGTGTGTAAAATGTGATCAACAGCTTTTAGCCTCATGTCCTGTCAGTAACTACTAATTCCCCCCATATCCAGTTTCAGTGTGAAGCATTAGCTGTAAAGGTGATGGGCAGAATGGAACTGTCCCCAGAGCCCCCTAATCAATAGCTCGAGGACTCTGCTGTAATGTGTGCATAAGGTAACCCAGTGCCTGGAGCTGCTATTGCAAATTTCTAAGTGCTATGTCTGGTTTTCCTATGATCTTTTACTCACCAGCTAGTTTATTGGTTCCTGGTTAGAAAATTGCACTATACAATTAAATGTCCGTATATCTCATCCCTAAGTTTGATATTTCGATAAGGAGAATTGATTGTGCAGTATACTTCCCAACATGCTGAAGAAAAGTTTTACTTGATGTATTGCTTTTTGTAGGTATGTCCCTTTCGCTGTTTAAATAATGCAAATAAACAGAAATTCTGTTAAAGAACAAGATAGAGCTTTAATTCCATACTTGCAGATTTGTATTCTGTCATTTTTACACAGTTCAATTTTCACGTAAAAGGTAAGTTTTTAATAATAGCAAGTAATTCATATAGGTCTTTTTAGAAATAAATGTCAAACCACTTTTTAATCCCACTATGTAGTGGAGCACTGAAAGATGAGATGACTTGGTCAGTGTCATACAACGGATATGCCCAGTGCTATCTGTTGCTTTCTTGGCATGCTTTCCTATGCCAAGCACAGAAGAAAGAGAAATACAGCTACTTCTTTTTATAGATAAATAAATTTTCTCTAGAAATGTAAGTACTGTTTCTCTTTTTCACTTCTCATTCTAAAACAAAAGTCAGTTCTTCCCTTGATGATCACAGATATAATGTAACACATAACAATTGCTTTTTTAAAAAGCAGTACCCAGATTTCAACAGTTGATTCCAAGTATGGTCTTATTTTGCTGACATGCACAAACCACACTTCCAGCCTATGTGATCAAGCACCAAATAAAAAATAAATTTATTTTGGTTGTCTCAAATCAGCTTCAATATGCAATGCCTACAGAAAAATTCTTTCTCAAGAACTGTCTGTGGTCAGAGACCAAAGCAGAGTATAAGCCTTCTTTCATTTGGCCTCCTCTTCAAGCAGTTTCTGCACAGCACTGAACATATTTCTTTAAACCAAAACATTGCATTAACAGTATGTGTAATAATACCACATGTTAATTCTCACCATACTATATGCAATATGCATTAAGCTCAACCACAAAAGTAGCTTTCCATTGTCTTTACAGCAGAAATTCTCTAAGGAAGGCTACAGTGATGAAATAATCAGGATATCAATCTTTGAGTCTTTATTTCTAGCTCTAATTGCAGTTTATTTATCAACATCTTTAGTATGCCAGCAAATACTCTGGGGGAAACTGAAATGAAGCCCTGCAACAACCTGGAGATTTATTTCTAACACTCTGGTACATTTGTTCAAAACTTTTGTAAGGAACTGTGATGAGTCAGATGTCCTCCACAGGCAGAACTGTACAAAGGTTGAAAACTGGTTAACTGGTTGCTTGCTCACTCCTACTCAGCACAACAGGGGAAGAAAACTGGATAAGAATGATTATGATTTGAGACAAAGACAGAGACATCACTTACCAATGATTGGCTTGGGGAAAATTAATTTAATTCATTGCCCATTAACATAGATTCAAGTAGTGAGAAACACCTTTCTTCCCCCCTTTCCCATGCTCAGCTTTACTTGTTCACTCTGAGTATGAGCTGTGGAAAATATAAAGCTACCCAGTTCAAAGAAAAAATCCTTCTTCTGTAATGCTAATAACTCATGCTCATAACATATCTTCCAGTAATTTGTTCTCTATCACATGACTTTCATTTTAGGAATACTTTAATTTTTCCCCCATTCCAGGATGGCATTTTTCCAGACTTGATCAAACTTAAGGAATTTCATAAATCAAACTGAACTTTGAAATTACAGTGCATAACTGTAACTACAGCAAATGGGCACTGTTTGCAGCGTTGTAAATAGCATTAATGAAAAGCAGAACAAGCAGAGCTATTAGGCTACAGACCAGATGGTGTCTGAAATTCTGTATTCATTGTGCTGGTTACCAGCAATTTCACGATGTTTTCCCAGATACAGTAATAGCAATATATTAGCAAAACTACAGTTTTGTGATTCACCTTGACATCTACATTATCTAGCATGCTTTTGTTTGTTTGTTTTTTTTTTTTTAACTCTAGCACTTGGCATCTATGTTATTTTGGAATCTCAGGTTTTATGGCCTGAAAAGTAGGATCCTGTTCATATTACTTCAGTGAAAAACTGCAGACTGTGACTCCATAAAAGGTAAATTTAAAAAGGAAAAAAGACAAAACCCCATCTGGAACCCCAAATTTGCAAGCCCAGTTAGTAGCTTTAGAAAACATTAATTGGCAATGCTGGATTAAAGCTTCCACAGTACAGCTGTTGGTTTGCTTTTTTTTTTTCTTGTCTGTTTGGGGGAGGAGTTATGACTTGCCTGAATTAAGAAGTGTTACACAGAAAAGGGCACTTCTGAAACTTGAGCAGCCATTCAAGACTTTTAAGTGAAATAATGGTGCTGACAGAGCTGAAAGCTGTGAAGGGCAAATGCTTGAAAAGAGGATTAAGAGATGTATCTCTGGAACAGTTATTCTCTGAGGAGGTCAAGCAGGTAATGTCAGGCAGAAAAGGGAGATTTTTTCAAAGAGAATAAAAATCCAAGAAGTGGGAAGAAACTGGTTGCTATTGCAAAACAGGGCAAACTATGGTTCATGTGTTTTCTCTGAAGTCATTCATGAAGTATATTAAAACATATGCTATATCTGTAGTTAAAATATGTCAATAAAATTTAATCAATTTGGTGACTTTTATAATTGTCTTTTGGCAAAAATATTCCTGAAAATGTATATAAGCACAAAGTCAAAGCACTAATTAAATTTTAGATGAAATTTATTAGAGTCAGCTAGATTGTCCAATAAGCACTTTCAGCAAGAATAAACTGGAACAGATACTGGAAAAAGCATTACTAGTAAGCACTAAAAACATGCTTCTATCCTCATTCCTTCCATCCCGTACCCCAGCACAAATGGTTGTGTGTGTTCGCACAGTGAACTGGGTCAGAGAGCTGACTGGATAAAAACAGGAAGAAGAGAGAGGGAGAAATCATTTTCTCTCAGATCAGATCCTGCATCTGGTTCATTACTTTGACACACAAACAATTTTCTGACACAACTGAGTCTTGAGAGCAGGGAGCACACAAGTATGGAGTGAGCAGGGCTTCTTTAGGTGGGAGCAGTGATCCGTAACTGCTGAAATGGCTGCTGAGAAACACCAGATTCACAGTGGTAGCAGCTTGCTCTGCTGGTTTGAGTATTTTCCAAAATAACTGACAGGTTGACTTTTTATTACCAGTATTTATTTTCATCAGGATTATCTAAGCAAGTAAACCAGACAACCAACCAGTAAGGATCATAAAGGATAAGCTGCAATAAACTTACTTCTGTCTTACTGTTAGATTTTTCTGCTACATTACATGGGGTTTTTTCTTTCTTTTTAGCCTGAATTGCATGATTTTCATCTATTCAGTGACTCTTTAGGATTGAAGATCTTCTTTTAACCTTCTAAGCTATATGAAGATTACCCAGACTGATTGGCTAATGAATCCAGGCATCCTGTTGGTCATGACATTTATTTATCTCTTATACATCAGTTCAGAGTCCAATGATGTGAGTAATGAGATACAGTGAAACTTCTTCAACAGATATATGTCAAATGAAAACTAATGTTTGCTTTTTAGTAGCTCTTAATGGACTGCTGAGCAGGCAAGAATCTTCGGTTAATCTTTTTGACTTAACGTTTCTGGCAGTTGCAAAAGTTAGAAAAATGTATTATGAAGCCAGTTAACACTGTGTAGCTGCCTCATACAGGTTGCTGTTTCTAACTAGGAAATGTAGATTGTCCTTTCCTTTTCTCTCTTATTTCATGATAATATTTTCTGCAGGAGACTCTTTATAGCAATGCCAGCTCCAACAGCAAAATACAATTCCTATAGCCAAATGCACAATCTATAAAATTATTTAACTGAAACCTTCATTTACCTGCTACTTCAGCATGGCATAAAGCTTCCTTTAGGAAAGGAAAAATTTTCTCTTCAGACAGCAATTTCATACTGTTGATTGTCTCCTTTATTGACTAAAACCTTGTATAAAGAAATGAAATCAAGTGTATTTTTTGATTCTTATGTGCCAGTAACCAACCACAATAAAATATAACCTATTACTGATACCTGCTCAGATTTCCTATAGCATTAAAGAGACAGAAAGATACTGATGAACTTCACCATAACTGGATCTTATCTTTTGTACATGAGAACAGAATTGATAACCAGCTACCTAGTTCCATACTAAAACTGATTTGAGCTTCCTACTGCTGTGTGTGCTGGAAAACAAGGTACAACGCAGAACTTCATAGGCCAGAAAATGGCATATGAAAAATTGGTTCAAATCAGAGTTCTCCAAATATCATAAAATTTATTTTTCGAAAAGTGGGTGAAATATGCAAAGAAGCATGCCAGGTCTCCTCTGTATTCTTCTGACCTCTGCCATGCACAGTATAGGACAGTTTGATTTTGTAGGACCTTAGTGGTTCCAAGTTAGTATGTAATGAAAGAGTAAATGAGGTGTTATCTTAGGCCTCCTATACTGAGATGTTGGTCTGCCCAGGTTAAGCACATTATAGTTAATTCTGTTATATGAAGAACACCAACATTTTCTGTGGGGCTTCCTGCATTTACTACTGGTTCTTAAGAAGTCACACAGGACAAACTATGCAACTTATAAAAGCTGTGATTTAAGAGTGTGTTTTAGTAGAAATGAAACTATTTTCAAAATACTTCAAAATATAAAACTACTTGCAAACTGCTGGAGCCTCCTTTCAATATCTTTCAAGCTTAGGCTAAAAACCAAAGCATCTTCAAACTGAACTAAGCACAAGGCCTGCCCATATAAAACCACAATCATGCATATCTTAAGAGGAAAACACGGTAATGCAAGAAGAACGATGTGCTTTTGCCTGTACAGCTTGTTCTCTGATAATGTATGAAGCTGGGAGAGAGAACAGTATCTGCTCTTTCTGTCATGTTTTCACACTCTGGTGTCTATAATGCCTACAACCAAGCCTGCATGATACATAGGTATGTGAGTGAGGAGTATTTTTTTGTGTCTTTTGCTGTCCTATCCTAATAATATGTGAGTTGGAAAAGATAATTTGTAGTATGACAAAGCTGTTCCACTGATGAACTAAACTCATAAATTATGTGGAATATTAGAATGATTTTTTGCCTGAACAAATCAAATGTAATCCCCCAAGGGGATAGGTTTTTAGGCATTCAAGAAAACAACAAAAAAATCATTAGAACCTGATTTAGTCTACTAGTCTATATCTGCCTTTCATAAGAGTTAATTGCCATGGGACCTAAGATTGGAATAGCACTTACACTGAAACTAATATCAAACAGGCAAATAATTTTTTAAAATGTCCTTTTTATGAATTATTTGTGCCTGTGTAATAGGTTATATGCTATGGAAGAAATCTTTAGAGAACTAATAGCAAGTATCAGCAATTTACATCTAATTTATTACTAAATCACTACTTAATGATTAGTGAAGTTAGTTCAAAATATATTAATCCTTGTTCATGGAAGGTAATATTGAAGTATGTATAACTGAAAGGATTTTAAATCCACTAATACAGGGAGCTAATATGATATTAGTGAAGAAAATGCAGTTTCTTAAGGAGTCTTTCTCTGGTGCATACTTTATATATTACTGACAAATTTAAACATATAAACCACCAATTTTAGACAGTAGCCAAAGCTTCCAAAAACTATGTTTCAGGACTTTCCTTTATACAAAATAGATTGAGTAAATAGGCTTACGAATGAAAATTTGCATGCACATATAAACATTTTCCCCCAGGATAAAGAGAAAAATAAAAATACATAATAAAAAAATTCTCCAATGCTGGAAAAACAACAAAGATTTGCTGGGATTTTTTTTATTTACCTGTATTTTTTGTTTGGTGGGGTTTTTTAGGGGCTTTGATTTGGTTTTTGGTTTTGGGTTTGTTTTGTTTTTCATTTCCCAGTTTTTCCTAAGGTGGAAAAACTTCATTTCCTACATGAATAATTTTTAATAGGGATTTTTATCTTTAGCAACTCGAAGTGTAAAAACTTCCATTTTACAGGCAAGTCTAGCAATCTTGACAGACCATGAAAAAGAATGACATTCCCCCTTTTATTTCTTTTTAAAGATAACACCCAATATGAGATTGGTGTTGAAAGTGAACATGGTGGTTCAGAAGGGGGCACTGCTCCCCCTGTTGAGTTTATATGCTAGTGTGGTGTAAAGGGACAGGGCTCGGCTGTCATTTAAAGAAGTTGTACGAATTTCTTCCACATCCATTAATGCATATGACAAGGAAATTGAAAAATAAAATGTATGTTAATGCTTTGCTTATTACTTACTGGTATGAGTCAAGTAATAACATTATTACAATTCCAGTTATGTCTCTTACCTGCCTCTCTGTGTTTATAGTATGTAAAATCACCTTTGTTCACATTATGGAAACACAGACTATAGAATTTCATTACTAATATCTTCTTTTTTGTTGTTTTTGTCATGGTCAGACATTCGTGATATCGTCCCTTATGTTCATTCAGCCCACAAACATACACCAAACACAGTAAGGAGAGTATCTCTTAATTACCTCTTATCTCACCTGTGTAAACTATTTTGCTATTGTTTTCTTTAATAAATAAAAGAATATTTACAATTTTCAGTAGTTTTCAGAAAGGAAAATCCACTTTATAGCTGTAATGTTTTAACAGAAAAACCGTAAAATAACAGATGTCAGTACAGATTGGATTTATTTTTCCAATATGCTTTTAAATGAATGAATGTGAAACTGTTAATACTTGTTGTATCTCAGAAAATTGGTTATATTTACATAATCTTAATGTCTGTTTTTAATGTTAGAACTGCAGTGATGTATGTAGGAGGTAACTGATGTTTGGCAGTTTCCCAAAAGAGCCTAGCTGCTATGAGCTTGTCATTTAAGATTACAGCCATCTTTTCTTTCCTGTTCATTTTGTGATTTCATAAAGCAGAACTTTTTTCACAATTAAATACTGAATGCAGTATTTATGCTCACAGTAGACCTCAACAGTCAGATGAATGTTTCAACAATACTATATAGACAAATTAAGAAGGGTATATTTTCCCGGAAGAAAGGCATTCTAGTTTCCTAAATCACTCCTGTATTGTTGAAGCTGTACAAAGACATTTTCTTTCCATTGCAGATAAAGGTACCTGCTGGTTCAATACCTGTAGGCATCTTGAAAATGTGCTAAAATGAGATACACTAATAAACCAACCTGCAGAGGTTATGGTCAGGAAAATATCATTGTAAAGTGTGATGTTCTATTACTCTGAATCTACATCCTTGCATGCTGTAAAGTCACATACACTCACTTTACTACCACATAATTTTATTTATTTATTTATTTATTTTTACTTCTGTGTCATAATATCAATACAGCTATGGAAGAATGATCTGGACTGCAGCTTTCCTTCTACATCATCAAAATTGTCAGCTTAGCTCAGTCTGCAGAGTCCTCATTAGAAAGGGAGTGGAGGGAATGAACAGCTTGCTTTTTTCAGATTCCAGATGGAGTTTGTAAATCTGACAGGTGGGGAAGAGAAATGAGTGGGAAAGAAAGATTTTCATACTTGTGAAATGACAAAAATCTGTCCAGAAAGTCTTGAGAAAATGAATATTTGACAAACCAGGGTTGTATATTATACCTTTTCTGAGTATAACACCATTTGAGTGGTTAATGCTTGTAACTAACACCCAGATAATCTGCAACTGGAAATGTCTCAGATGAATACCAGCTGAGATTCTTGTCCATGAATAAATTACTTTGCATAAAGACTTGCACTATTAGGTGTTTCATTTGAACCTCATTTTCCTGCATTCTCCGTGGATGAAATGTTTCTCTGCTGTAGAAATACAAATCTTCAAGATACAGCTTTCTCACTTGTTTTTAAAATTCAATCATCATCTAATGTGTTTTCAGGCATTAAATATATGTACAAGGGCCATATGGAATGCACTTTTTACTGTATATAATTCTTTAAGATTTCACATAACTCAATATGCTGGGTTCCTTTGTAAGCTTGCAAGCATGAGGCTGTGACTTTTCAGATATGGGTATTAGACTACACTGCACAGGTGTCTAACTAGGTAGCTGTCTAGCTTTAGGTCAATACTTATCTGCTTGCTTGCTTCACATCTGACAGTGCTGCTTATCTGAAATGAACCAGACTTAAATAAATGTGGCAGTTAGTTTATATAAATCATACTTTCCATTTTGCACATTTGCAGATACTGGAGACAGCGGAAAGGAAGCCAGGTTGAAAGCTTAAAAACTAAGTTTTAAACTACAAGCCACTCAATTTCTGTATTTCCCAAATGTATTTGAAAAGCAAAAGGCAAGGAAAGAGCACAGAAAAAATAAATGGAATATGTGGTAATGAAATATATAAGACTGAACCCCAAATTTTCCCTAACAGTTCATGAATAATTATGTAGCTATATCTGATTGCTCTCTGCAAATCCCAGCTAATCAGCTATGCAGTACTACTGGCAGCAGCAGGTAGAGACGAGGTATATGGAAGCATATAGGGATTTGTGGAGCAAGTTTGTGAAGCAGTTGTGAAGGTCTAAACTAACATTTTGCTGCCTGACTGGCTCTCATTGTAGGAAGGATGAACTAGATTGCACATGTGGTTCCTTCTGGTCTTATTTGGGAGCAACGGAGTGAAATTCCTGGCTATGCTTAAGTGTTTCCATTCATTTGAATATGCCTGGATTAAATTTTAGTTTAATTTTCTAGGCAGTCTTTTTTCCATCTCTGAATTTGCCTGTATATTTATACAGACATACATATATATATGTACACTATATAAAAATATAATATATAGCATATATAGAAATCTATATAATATATGCATATATATATATATACTTCCAGATCATACTGTGTCATGATACAGCCTTTAGCTGGCTTGTAAGTTCCTCCAGGGCATAGGTAGGTAAAAGAAATGCTAGGTAAAATAAACAGCTGATGTCACTGTGCTGAGTTCTCCCATACTTCATGGCATTTGAAGATTCACACTATAAGTAACTCACAGAAATGCTTTCATATCATTTATGATCCTCACCCTGACCTTCATAAGAAGTGGCATACAAAAAATAGTTTGATTGAAAGGAAATGGAATATGATTATCTTGAAACTAAGCAAGTTAATCCTGCATGATAATATATGTCCTTACAGAACTCTTTTGCAATATAAAACCCCCCTTATTTTCTTTTAGCTTGCCCCTTTCATATTACATCATTAAAATGGAATTAAAAAATAGATAATCTAATTTCCTTTTCAATTGGTTCATAATTTTCCAGTTTTTTATACCATTAGTCTTGAAATAATGTATTAGTTTTACAATTTTTTATTGTGAGATTTCTTACTGTGTTTTTCAGTTTTCGTGCAGGAACTGAAAACTAAAATATAAGGATCGTGGCACAGGGTCAGTGTAAAGGTCTGTCTAATCCTTGCAGTGGCTGATAGCACATGCATAGCAGAAGAGTACAAGAACCAGGGCATCATGTTAAGCTTGAGGTTTAAAACCAAAATTTTATGTTCAATAGCTATCAGTGGAACCATCTCCCAAAACTTATCTTCTCCTATTGTCTTGTAACATATGAGAAAGATTGGTGTTTAATTTTTATTTGTGGTGCTTTACCCTTAAGCCTTTCTATTGGAGATTGAATGAAGATGACTGTACTTTTCCCTAAAAGAGCAGCCCCAGAAGCTGTGAATCCATCAAATGATGTCAAAGCATCTAGAAAAACTGATACGTAGAAAAGCTATTTCTATAGCCCAAAATGGGCTTTTGGCAGGGCTTCAAAATTCAGATATAAATTCCTTCTGACCACAGAAGGTCTGTTTCTGGGTCACAGAAGAGAAAGTGCTTTCAAGGAATATGAGATTCATGATTTTGCTCTCAGTAGAGTGTAAACTGCTAAAAGCTGCATGCATGCAGCCTGCACTCAGAAAGAACTTTGGCTCCTTTGTATTCAGACAGGAGTATCAAACTCATAGATATCCTCTAGGGAAAATATGTGTATGCTGGGAAAATAAAGGTCCTGTCTCTGCTGCAGGGAAGTATTACACTGATGCTTTTAGAAATGGTGGAATATTTGTGAGCTGCCATGCTGTGTTGCACACCTACAAGCTCATTGTTACTTTAGTTGGATTTAGAAAAAAAAAGGCTATTAAGCTGGTATTTCACACCTCACTGTCTGCAAAGTGCACAAAAGGAAAAGCATTGTTTATTGGTTGACTCAAAGAATTCTAATTTCTCCTCCTAATTTGTATCTTTATGCCTTAACCTATGGCTCTTTAGGAAACAGCCATAATATTTATTCTCACAGAGGCTCTAGGCAGAGATTTATTAGCAACTGAATTCTTCAGATTAATATACAACTGAAATGCAAGGTGCCCTTACCAATTACAGAAATTGCAACTTACATAGCTAGGCTAAAGCATTTTTCATAAACTTAGGCTGGAATTAAATGCTGCTGCATTTGTATCCAGAATGTGTATTAGAGATAGGTAGCAAGAGCTACCAGAGTTAGTTCCATTAATCTTGTTTCCAACCAAGAAAACATATATTCTAAAAATATACTTAAAATATTACTTGGACAGCCTCTAAGAGTGCTTGGCTTCAAATTAGTCATCAAGTACTGAGGGATAATTATAGCACCATAGCACAGTGAGTGTGAGGAATTCTGGTTCTGGTTGCTGAAGCAGAGACAATTGCTGTGAACAGGCTCTCCACCCTTCTATAAACACTCAAACACTCAGTCTGGGAGCCTGGGGAAAGGACTACTTAGCTGATTTCTGCAAAAACATGTCTGTGTGTTGCTAGTCTGCAGCAGCAATAGAAAATTTTAGTCAAATCAGTGGTAATTTTGATGTCATATTATCAGAGGCTCAAATGTGCTTATTAGTCTGTTTTCTTGATGTTACTATATCCATCTGACAGTAATACCT
>NDXB01017184.1:3875-24389 GCA_002631895.1 Agapornis roseicollis
TTTTTTTTTTTTTTTTTAATGTCCTACATAAGATCCTTAGACCAAAATTCAAAGCGATGTAGAATAAATTAATTAATTGGGGAATTAATTGGGCCATGTTGCCTTTTTTAAAACTAAGCTGTGTTTTAGTTATATTTTGTTATGTGCCCAGAGGCTCATGGGCATGGATGGCCTATAAATACAAATGGATAACATATTCATGTTAATAATAAAGGTACCACAGATAGTTGCACTGTTTTTTTGATACAGGTCTTAGAGCAATCACAGTGGAGCAGTAGTGAGGAAACAGCTGGGGCTGTAAGAAGATTTTGTAGAGGAGATTGTTTTGCCAACAGAAAGAACTATGTTTCAACTATTTTTTTTCCCCTCCTCCTCCTCTTCAGCCTCCTCCTCAGTCCTTTACAGACTTTTCATGTATGTTTGTGCTTGGCAGCATATGGTAGCTCCCGTTTCCATCCTTCTTTCATTCTCTCTGATGTGATTCCCACAGGAGCTGACCTCAGGCAGCTCCCCCTTTCAGGTTCTTCTCTTCACTCAGGCCTGAAAATCCTCTTGTCTATTTTGCTTACCTCCAGCCCTACCACACACACACAAGCTGTGTGAAGCAAAATGCCATGGAGCTGCAAACTCAATCTTTATCTTTAATTATTCCTTCTTTTTTAAAAGTTATATGGTTTATTGTTTTTATAGCCTGTATGAAAATACATCTCACATATTTTTTCTTTTTAAGTACTTAGAAAGAATCTTTGACTTTACCAATTCTTGATGTAAAAACTTGCCTGGCATTTTGACTGCAAATGATTAAAAGCCTTTCTCAGTATTTTACAAGCAAATATGAATTTTAACAAGATAAGTAAACTTACAGAAATGAAATATTCTATTGTTGTCTAATGCTAAACTAGCTGTCAAGTTTGAGACGCTTACAGTTAGAGTAAGGAATGATTAGAATGAAGGTATGTTAAAAAAAATGCAGGCCAGGTTTACTTATGTATTGAAGATATAAAATACAGATTTATAGATTCTTTAGTTGACACCAGCAATGAAGGGATGATTTCTTTCTGAGGATTTACATTCTGCTCCACAAATCAGTATATATCATGTGCCTACATTTGCGCCTTGAACATAACAGTTCTCAAGGCACTTCCAAATTAAGATACAGGAGGAACTTTGTTAAAAAGAGTTGTCATATATACTGGAGTAAATAACTGGGAAAAAGAGAGGTTTTTTTGAAAATCTTACAAGAGGAAAGTGAGAGAGTAGCAAATGGACTTTAAGTGTCACTGGAGTGAGAAGCTGAGAGGTGAGGAATGGAAGCAGCTCTCCAAGGGGTATGTGGGAAATGAGTGAGAGAGGTGAGACATTGCCTGAAAATCCAGATGAAAGAATATAACCAATGATTAAATGGAAGGAGTTGGATGAGCTGTCAGAGGTACACAGTGCAGTAGCAAGAAGCAGTGAGACTTCTTCACCTAAGCATAGACAACAATGACAGAACATGGCTGAAATAGTACTCATATTCTCATCTCACAATCCCTCCCTTTTTATCTTCTTTCTAATCACTTAGAAGCATGCTAGCATCTTATCTATCACTCAGGCCCATAATCCCATTGTCACTTTTGACTAGGGTATCTTTAACCATCTAGCAATGCCTTCTTCAAGCAGTTTGTTGTTGCATAATATCTCTAATATACTTATTTTCCATTCACTCACATAGCCCAGTACACACTCCTTCCTGAGGAGTGGCTGAGGAAACTGGGGTTGTTTAGTCTGGAATAAAAAAGGCTCAGGTGAAACTTCATCGCTCTCTACAACTGCCTGAAAGGAAGGTGTAGCATGGTGGGTGTCAGTGTCTTCTCCCAACTAACAAGCACTAGAACAAGAAGAAATGGCTTGAGTTGTGACAGGGTGGTTTTGGAAGGAATGGGGGGGGTAGGGGGCAGGACAGATTGTCAAGCATTGGAAGAAGCTGCCCAGGAAAGTGATTGATTCTCCATTCCTGGAGGTATTTAAAAAATGTGTAGACATAGTGCGTAGGGACTCGGTTTAGTGGTGGACTTGGCTGTGCTAGGTCAATGGTTTGACTTGAAGGTCTTCTCCAGCCTAAATGATTCTGTGTTTCTGTGATTCTAATTCAGAACCTACTTGAAGACAGATTGTTCTCAGGATGTGTTAGTTTTTCTGCAGTTCTGTTTTAGTATCACTTCTCTAATTCTGGTGCTATCTTTCTGAATTATGAATAGAACTGTCTCTATGCCTTTGGCGGAATGTTCCGTAGACCAGAATATTGCTTAGATTAATATTAAATTGTTATTTTACAACAATTTGATTGAAGCAACATTTGCAAGCAGACATTCAGCAATTAGAACTCTAGATATGTTAGTTTCGGCTGCTAGGAATGCACCTTTATAAAAAATGATGTTTTGAATCATGTTGTTTTCATGTAAGCCTTATCTTAAAATGCCACTCTTGAACAATCTAACAAGTTTGGTGATAACACTGGATTTCCCAAGCTGCGATGTTAATATCTAAAACAGAGCACCTCTGAATTTGCTTACTCTTTTTAACTAATTTTTTCTTCACAGTCATATAAGCTCATCTTCCCAGCCAAGTTTAGAAACTGGACCAGCTGAAAAGCAGGGAGTAAAACACTGTTCCACATGAATGGATATGGGGGAATCTGATCTATGAAGTTCATTTTTGTTCTCTTTGTGAGCAGGGAATATCCATTTCTAAATTTATGACCAAAAATATCAAACCACTTTGATTTCTAGTTTTCCTTGTGATGTATAGAAATTCACATTCTGAAGATGGCAAAAAGATGAGATTGGGATGCTGAATGAGTACATGGCTTAAAAAGACAGGATTCTGGAGAGGGACATATTTCACTGTTATATAGGCAGTTAAAATCTGAGTCAACGGTCCAGGCCGCATTCATGGACAAGCATCCAAAGTATCTCTAAAAATAAGGCTGAATTCACAAATCTCAAGGAAATGGTTGTAGATTTTACTCTAAGAACAGCTAGAATATCGCTAGAACACCCTACACCAAGATTAATTCTCTGGCTCTAACCTGAGCCCTGCTGCTACTACCCCATGTAGAAGAAGGCCTAAACATATATGAATAAAAAAAAAAAAGTAAATAAAAGGCAAGGGGGGAGACGGGAAGGAGTTTAAATTCCTCAGTGTTCTTGTGATTATTGGAAAGTGTACATCAGGCCATTGGTGTATAGAATCATAGAATCACAGAATGGTTTGGGTTGGAAAGGACCTTAAGATCATCCACCCCCCTATCATGAGCAGGGATGTTTCACACTAGACCATGTTGCCAAGGCTCTGTCCAGCCTGGCCTTGAACACTGCCAGGGGTGGAGCATTTACCACTTCTCTGGACAAGCTGTTCCCATGCCTCACCAACCTCACAGTAAAGTACTTCTTTCCCTGTCCTCATTCTTCATCCAACTGTACAAATCTTATCAAAATCTGTGAATTTTTTCTGTTTGGGAAACAGTAAAACCTGTGTGAAGAGGAATGTGAGGCACTGTGTTCAGACTAGGTTTATATTCATAGTTGGCCTAATTTTAGTTTACAAAACTCCTTTGAGAAACTAAAATTTAATATGGGAAGGTGTGTATAATGTAACTATTACAAAGAAATTCAGACACTACTTCGATATCCTGGAAGACAGGTTTTGAATTAAGCAGAATGTATGAAATAAAAATGTTACTAAAATGATTAGCATAAGTAACTGAAAAAATCTGATTATAAGAAGGCAAAGTAGTTTAGCACATGACCACACTCATAAGTATGAAATATTATAATTCTATTGTCTATTCTTTCTGTGAAAAGTTAGCTCCTTCAGGAATGTCTTAATGAATAATAAAACTGACTTGATTTTCCCATTGCAGTCAACTTTGCTGTCAGGCTATTAATGATTCATAATGACTGTATGCTTAATAGTTTTATGCCAGATAAAAGCTATCCAACAGAAGCAAGTAGCCAGTGTCACTTCTGCAACTGCTCTCTTGATATTTTCAGTAATATTGGTAAAAAACAATCTCTAAAAATTCAGAACAGCTGAGTTACATTGTGAAAATGGTTTTAAATCACTCAATAACATCAGTGCTGAAGTCATATAAAATTCTTTATTACATTATCTCTGCAGTAGAAGAAAACACAGAGGACTAGATTGCATGCCGTTCATAAAAAATTACATATTTTCCTATTCATATTATTTCATATTCTTGGATATTTTATTTTCATAATGCAGTGATTTGGATAACACAACTAGCCAATGCTTAAATGAGAATACAATGTGTACTCTGAGAATAGCTGAGCAGAATAACACTCAAATCAGTTCTGCACAAGATGATAAACACTCAGACTGCTCTGAAGCTGTAGGAGTTTATCTATTGTGTATGTAAATGTTTTTATTTGCTTTGAGGAAAGCCTTTGCAAGAACAATGTCCTTTAACAAAGGTCTAAAAATGCATGTGAAAGCCAAACAGAATAACATTGTTATTCAGCCACTTATTAACAGAAGGAGTCTTACAACAATTAGATATGAATATTGCAAACTGAATTTAATATTAAGCTGTCTTTGAAATGCCACTTTGCAGCAGGTTTTCAAATGCTTAAAGCACAGCAGGAGGCTAACTCCATCTTCAAATATTAAATCAAAACCTTTTTTTAACCTGATAAATCTTCCTGAAAGCAAATTTTCCTATTCAAGAGAGAATTATGAAACTATCAGGCAAGAAAACTAAACCCCACAGCCTATTCTTGGCACATGTTATGTACCCACAATGATTAAAAACAGTAATGAAAAGGATGAATAACATTTTAGAATAGTGTCTGAGAACATTCTTAACCAAACATACAGTATAAACTGCAAATAAGTCTAGTGAGTTGGAAACAGCGCATACTCAAACATGGTCCCACTCTCTCAGCTAGAAATCTCACAGTAAATACAAGTCAGTTAGAAATGTTGCGTTCGCTGATCCCTACAACCAATTACATGTCATTGAAAAGATCAAAGATCTCTAGGAAATGGTAAATCCAAGGGCACCTCTGATGAACACCATAGAAGAATCACAGAGACACATTCTGTGCTTGAATACCTGCTTCTAATAGCATCAGGAACTGTATGTAGTCTTGATATATTTGGCTGGTATTAGTGACAGAAACCACTTATTAAGCTATATAAAGCAATACATGTCACAGAGTTCTGCCCAATCCACTTTTTAATGTCCCAAGTGAAAAAGCTTCCCTTGGAAGATAGCCTAATAGAGACAATTGGCAGGGAATATACCTGGTTATTTTGCCTGTATTTATCTAATTTTTTAATTATTTTATTTTTTTTTCTGCAGCCTTAGCTCAGTTGCACCAGGATTTGTATCAGCCAATTCTTTTTCACCCCTGGCAATTTCAGGACATTTTTAATGTGTTATGTTCTTCCTTTAAACATTGCAACCTAAGTCTCCATATTTAGCTTACTAATTTCCACCCCCGCCACCCAGTGTCAACACTTTCTTGTTTCCTAATTACCTTGGCTCTTTCCAGACTGTAATTCTGATAATGAGATACCCAGGAAAGAATGCAGTACTGTGGATGGGATCATGCCACAGTCCTGGTGAAAAGAAGTACTATCTTTATACTCTGTGGTGAGGTGCTTCATTACAAAATGGATGGCATTTTTTGGCTATCACATCACATTTCAGTTTCACATTCAGTGTTCTTCTTCACCCCACATAAAATCCGTTCAGCTTCTGCCTTCCATATGGCATTGGTATTTCAGATTATTTTGCTTGTGTTAATTCACACCAGCTCAGCATGTAACTGACTTTGCTGTTTTCTACCCAAATCTCTCTGGAATGTCTTTTATTGCTCTTCTGTCTTTGTCATTAATCCTCTAGATGAATTTATTGTGTCTTCCAAATTATTAATGTAAAGGTTAGATAGAAGACTGAACCTAAACCCCACTAATATTCCATAAGATATTCCCTATATCAGGAAAAATTGACATCAGTTAGTGCCACATTCATAATTTTCACACAGTTTATAATTTGTATGATAATGGTCCTGGCTGAAAAAAATTTTATGCTGTTTTTTGCGTGGGAAACAAAAATTTGCATGCATTTTGTCTACTGTTCTCTTTCCTTTGGACTATTTCCATAGCATCACAATAGGTCTCTGTGATTACTCTGCATGTGTGACCTCGAGCAACCTACCGGTGTTGTTTCCAGATTAGGATACATGCAGGCACATGTCTTGGAGGAGGGCAGCAGGCTCTGGATTTGCTTCTCAGCTGGTAGTTGCTGCCTCCCAGGTGAGAATTGTGCCAACCAAGAGGTTTTTGTTTCTTTCAGAGAAGCATTTTGTGCAGGGAGGCAAAGTCTCAGTTGTGCAGCTGTGCTTTGGTGACCATATGCTAGCCGAGCCTGCTGTGTGGTTGTGTGATGCCTTCTGCATGTCTGCTTCGGGTTTTAAGTTCACCTGCCTCATTTTAAGCTGGAGCAGAGTTGATGCTCAGGCAGCCAACAGTGATCTCATCTGGGGGAAGTAGAAATAACAGCAGCATGTTTTATAACCCTGTTCACACTGAATAAGTATCAATATACAATTCAGCTCATTTTCACATGATAGAGATATTTTGACTGTGGGGGTCCAAGATCACTCAGGATCCCAGGAAAGAGGCATTATGCTCAGGATTTAGGGCTTCACTTGGTGCTCATATACACAAATATCGCCACAAGGAGTGTTTGTACCCTAATAATGTTTGGAATTTATAAACTTCAGCAACCTCCCTCCACTCCCAGTGTCAGTACTAAGAGAAATATCTTGCTGTATAAATATTTAATCCCATTTGATTACAGTATTGCATGAATGCTATACTGTAACCAAATCATGAATGCATGCAGGGGGCTGTTAGGATGCCAGTATCTTCCCCATAAGTATCCCTCTACTTTCTCTATAGCATGTCTCATCTTAATGCACTTTATAAACCCTTGCATAGCCTTTAAAATTCCCTGACTTGTATAAACTTATTGTGTGTATTTGTTTTCACATCTCCTTTTTGTGTTCTTTCCAGTATTATGGGCTATCTATCTCTCAAGAGCTAAGCTAGCAGCTTTAAGTTTTTTATTTGCTCCTGTGTGATGGTCTGCAGTGGAAGTACATTGTCATTATTTCTTTTTATATATTTGCTGTTAATAACTTTATGCAAAAAATGTTGCTGTCGCAGCAGTCTTCCCATCTGGCACTGCGTTTTGACATATGATGTTATTCTCCATATCTTCTCACCTCTCTACTTGAAGGGACCCATTCAATTTTATTAGACTTACAAGGATCACTCCTGCCTCTTTCAGGTGTGCCCACCAGTTCAGGATTAATAAATACCTTTGATTTGTCTTATCTGTTTGTTACAGATATCTATAAACACTTCATTGATACTTTATATATTTCAATGTAATTCCATCTTCCTCCACACTTTCTTCTGTGAGAATCTTACAGTGGATGCAATGACTCCTTGCAAATCTCAGGTTGATTTTAGGACTAGCATCCCACTTTCTTCCTACAATCAAACCAAGCAAACCAAACCAAATGAAGCAAAAGATCATTCTTAGAATCCCCAAATTTGAACCAGCTTCTTTTATTATTATTATTTGCTTAAATTGAAGCCCAAATAAAGCAAGCAGTGTCTTAATCATCCATAAATTTGTTGTCAACCTTTTATAGTCCTCAAGGCTGTTATCCCCATTTTCTTACTCCCTTCTCATAGAGGAAAGGAAGTTTGTCATCACTAGTTTTGGCTTATTTTCAGTTCTTTTCTAAAACTCATGAACTTGTTCTGGCTATAGTAAACAAAGTACAGTCATGTGTGTCTGAGTTGCTCTGGAAATTCCCTGGTATTATTTAGAAAACCTCTGGGTTTTACTGTAACATTAGCTGGGTATCTGGAGGTGAATGGTGTTCACTTTCCTGCCCAAACCCTGAGTAATTTTTTAATTTCTGAAAAGTCGTCAACAGGGTTGGATGTCTCTTTTCTCTTTCCATATTTGTCATTAAATTATTTGGGGTGCTTCTATTGTCTCACAAGATTGTCTTAATGACAAAATATCCATTGGTATTGTTATGTTTGCATTAATCCATTTTTGGATATATCATCTTTTATTACTTGAATCACTACCTCAATGTTTTTGGGTCATCATCATGCTATTGCCTGGTTTGGCTTCATTTGCTTTTCCCACATTCTTCAACAGTCTTGTAAGTCTCTGAGCCACTCTCTCTCAAAGGAAACCAAACAACAGACACTGGTGGGGTTGACATTCATGTCATTTAACTTTATTTCATCAAAAAATTAAATGTTTAGCTTAATTGAACTGTCTTAATGTCCTTTGCTTTTAACTCAGAGAGAATGGCACTTCAACCTGTGATACAATCCATACAAGTTTCTAATCTAGGTGGAATAAATGAGCTTCTGAGGAGATTTGCTCCAGACATCTAAAGCTCTTTCCATTACACTTGAGAAACAACGGATGCTGACTTTAACTAGTTGACTCCCATACAGATAGCTAAAGTTTTATGCTTCCCATTTCCCCTAAAATCTGATATAGTAGCCTTCCAGTATCTGAAGGGGGCCTATAGGGATGCTGGGGAGGGACTCTTCGTTAGGGACTGAAGTGACAGGACAAGGGGTAATGGGTTAAAACTTAAACAGGGGAAGTTTAGATTGGATATAAGGAAGAAATTCTTTACTTTTAGGGTGGTGAGGCACTGGAATGGGTTGCCCAAGGAAGTTGTGAGTGCTCCATCCCTGGCAGTGTTCAAGGCCAGATTGGATGAAGCCTTGGGTGGCATGGTTTAGTGTGAGGTGTCCCTGCTTATGGCAGGGAGGTTGGAAGTAGATGATCTTACAGTCCTTTCCAACCCTAACTATTCTATGATTCTATAACTTTAATCAACTAGTACACCTGGGTCGGAACAATCCCAGGCACAGTTATAGGTTGGGCAAAGAGGAGATTCAGAGCAGCCCTGTGGAGAAGGACTTGGAGGTGGTGGTCAATGAGAAAATGGACATGAGCTGACTGCAGTGTGCGCTTGCAGCCCAGAGAGCCAACCATATCCTGGGCTGCATCAAAAGGAGCGTGACCAGCAAGTCGAAGGAGGTGATCCTGCACCTCTACTCTGCTCTTGTGAGACCTCACCTGGAGTGTTGTTGCTGTTTTGGTGTCGTCAACATAAAACGGACATGGAGCTGTTGGAACAAGCGCAGAGGAGGGCCACGAGGATGATCAGGGGACTGGAGCATCTCCTGTATGAAGACAGGCTGAGAGAGTTGGGGCTGTTCATCCTGGGGAAGAGAAGGCTGCATGGAGATCTCCTAGCAGCCTTCCAGTATCTGAAGGGGGCCTATAGGGATGCTGGGGAGGGACTCTTCCTTAGGGACTGTAGTGACAGGACAAGGGGTAACAGGTTCAAACTTAAACCTGTTAGGGTGGTGAGATACTGGAATGGGTTGCCCAGGGAAGTTGTGTGTGCTCCATCCCTGGCAGCATTCAAGGCCAGGTTGGATGAAGCCTTGAGTGACATGGTTTAGTGTGAGGTGTCCCTGCTTATGGCAGGGGGTTTAGAACTAGATGATCTCGAGGTCCCTTCCAACCCTAACTATTCTATGATTCTATGAAAGCCTATATAAGTAGATTAGTCTGAGTATCCTTTTATACTGAATGGAAAAAATCCATTCAAAACAGAATTCGCTGCAGATGCCACACATGCAAAGTGAGATGAATCATCTCCCAGTGACACCCACTCCACCAAATATGAAAAAATACTTTTCAATACTCAAATTTAAAGGGAATAAACACCATGCTATTAAAAAAAAAATAAAAAATTGATCTCTGAGCAGGGAAGGTAGTTTTGTGACTGTATTTGTCTTACATACACAGTTTCCAAGGCTGTGAAAAGCCTCCTTAAACCAGAAGATAAGATTTCATGTATCTTTCCAATACTGTTTGTTGCCCTGGCAATCCTCCTTCAGAGTGGTTTTATTGCAGGCCTGTTCCAGCACTACTTCCACCAAACCTCTGTTTCTGACTTGGAGCACACACTGAAGCTTCAGGCCTTGCAGAACTGAAGAGAACAGATACACAATGCAGTTGGTGCTCCAAATGAGCAAACCAAAAAGTTAAACAGTCATTAGAAAGACAAGTAAGCCTGTCATAAAGCTCATGAATATTTCAACAGTACCACTACACCTAAATGGATCTTTTATTTCAGCCCAGGTGAGCTGCCAGCAACCACAAACCACATGAAGGGAGGAATCCATAGTAATCAGGTGTCAGGCAAGGACAGCCATGGGGAAAGAAAGTTCCCACTTGCCGTGATCATAAGCCTTGCTGAGGTTAGAAGCAGAACAGCACCAATCCTTGACACAAATTCTTCTCTTTCTCTTTTATTAAGGATCTCCTCTGGATCAGCAGCTGCTTTGAACACTGTGCTGCTGGTAAAGAAATGCAGGTGCTTAAGAAAGGAATGAGCAATAATACATCTGTTTAGTTGGGTCTCATGGAAGATCTATATAAGCTGCTTGGAACACAGAACCAAGCCCTGAGCAAACATTTTGCTGGTGCAGCTAAGTGACATCTAGAGATTCAGTACATTGGACTGAGAAATATCCTTACCTCAGCAGCATTTGTTTATAACTTAAGCATAATGTATGATGCAGCTTCTGAGCTGTGTGACTTATCCAAACATCTAAAAGAAAGACATAACATTGCCAGAAGCTTATTCTGGGGTGTCAAAGCAGATTCAGGTTTTTGCATCAATGGCTGACAATCCTGGCTCTTCTGCTGAAGAGGCTGTCAGTGCTTTTCAGAATATATTCTTCAAAAAAAAAAAATATCTCTGCACTAGGGGAAATGTCTTAAAAGCAGTTACAGAGAATTTTCAGGGAGTCTTGAATAACATATATTGTGAAACACTGTTCACAAGAGCTTTGAAAATTAGCACTGCTCTGTACAGTGTTTCTTGCAGAAAATCAAGCAGTGTGATTACATACCTCTTGATAGAAGGTGTCAGCTCTGGTGTTACAGCCAAATTCTAACCTAGATAATTACCTTCTGCTTATCTAAATTCCCCTCACAATTTTAACTGAATAGATCTATTGTTTTGCTTCACACCCTAAGCCACTGAGAAGTGCTGTGTTAGTGTACTTCTAATCAGAGGTGACCACATTTTGGTCTTTACTTTTGTGAGGATTTTCACTTTCAGGGGATATTGGACAAACCATCACTCTAGAGAAACTTGATGTAGAATTGTTTTTATTCTACACACAGAGGCTGTGTGGCTGACTGGGAGTAAACCACGACAAACATGAGAGAACTTCTAGTTAAAGGAAGTTGTTATCAGGTAGAAAGCCTAAAAGACTTGATGTGTCTCAAGGAAATTGAATTACATATACACACACACACACACACATGTAATTCATATATCATACATAAATGTATATTTTATATGCTTTCAGGACAAAAGTGAACTTTAAAAACATCTTGTCTGAAGCAGACAAGAAAATAGGGAAGAAACATATGTGATTTTACACTCTTTCAAAATTTACAGTTTGTTTGCAAAATTTGCAAAGCCTTTCAGAGCCTTAAAAGCTTTTCAGGGCTATAAAATTGGCTCAGTCTGAGATGAATAGACAAAACAGGTAAGACCTGTGCTTTGCCAGCAGACACGTCAATTAAATCTTGCATGATGCTGGGCTTAATCTAGAACTTTCTAAACTCAGTAGACATTTATGTTTCTTTCATGAATACCAAAGCTACTGATCATTGTTTGCTGTCCTTCACCTGTTTTTTAGAGAAAACATATTTCACAGAAGCTTAACTTGTAGTGACTGTGAGTATACATTAGCAGAAATCCTTCAAATAAATGATAAATTTGATTTCTGAATGCAAACAAACTTATTTGTGGTCACATCATGTACTCTGGGTTAGGTCTTCTTCTTTCAGTCAGTGTAGTCTTCTGACATCTGGCAACAAAATCCCATTTACACGTACCATTGTTTCATCCCTTACCTTACAAATTCAGTCAGTTTTTCTGTTCTAGTTCAGAAAAGACAGAAGCTGTCAGATGAACAAGAGGCAGGGAAAAAATAAAAAGGCCATCAACCATGTAAGTAAAAATCCTTATGGAAATGGACAGACTTTAGAATGCAGGAATAGTGTCTGTTTTGGCATTTCAGTGGTTGACTTCAGTTTTAACCATTACTTTCACATGGTTTTGACCTATTGCATGTTACATTATTCTTATGCATGTTAATGCATAAAAACACCCAACACCCTAAGTTTTCCTTTTAAGAAAAGTAGTCTCAGACCTAGTCACCAAAAATTTTTGGAAACTGAAGTCATGTTTTAACTTGTAGATAATATTATAAAACATCTACCTTATTATATTAAACACAATAGAAACAAACCTCAGAATTATGAGCTTAACCTGTAAAATGAGTGCTTCAAAGTTCTAAATACATGAACTTTCATCCTCACATAAGTTGTGGATACCACTGTTCTGGGACAGAATTTGTGTTATGTGAACTTCATTTAGCCTAACTACATCACCCAAATCAAATTAAGTCATGTCTCCAAAGACAAATTTAAAACTCAACACATATTCCTCATTGGACTTTGTTACACAGTTGAGTTTGTTAGCAACTAAATGCTGATAGAAACTTACAATTTAAATGCAAAGGACCAGAGTGTAAGTGGATGTTGAATAAGTGAAAAGAAGCAAACAAAAGAAAAAATAATTTAAAAACATTTAAAAGTATTTATTTAGGAACAAATGAGCTAATTTATGAAGGCCATTGCCCTTTGACTCTCGCGTAAATTAACTAATCTGTAATATTGTTTTGTTATCTTGTGTCACAGCACAACCTCTCCTATTTCTTCCGAGAAAAGCCAACTGTAAGTGGTAGGTTTGGTTTCCTGGATGTAGCTTCCTGAAAGAACATGTCAATGTAGACATGGGAGAGAAATTCTTATCCATTTGTGGCTTATTCTTAAACGCTTATGCAGAGGAGATAAAGCCCAGTGATTTTCCAAAATGTATGCCTGCTGAGATTGTTCAGTTTGGATCTGCTTTTTGGATTTAGCTTTTCCACTACAGAAGCTCTTTTTGTGCATTCTCTGCCTCATATTCTTAATTTTGATAATAGAGTGGTTTTTCAAATCCCTCAGAAATAACAAAAGTAATCCTGCCCCTTACTCTCCATGCTCTAAACTGGTCAGTGGTTAGGTTCCAGATCTTGACTTTTCCTTCACCCACCTGACTGTGTGTAAAGAGACAAAATTAATTATATTGCTACTAGGCCAAGTCAGGCAAATAATTTTATCTACATTCAGTTCGCCAGCTATCACATATTTCTTTGCCTTACTGGGAACATTATAAGGAGAAATTAATTTTAAATTTGTGAGATGCTGAGAATACACAGTGAAGATTTAAAAAAAAACCCAAACCAGTTAAATAAAGAAGCTGAGTGTATGAAACACTGCTGAGCAGTGTTTCTTACACCACTCAACTACTGCTCCAGGACAAAAGATAGAACTGGATTAGAGGTAAAGAATTATTTGTGCCATATACTATTTGCAGAGACTTACAGTAAAGTTCTTAGGCTCCAGTGAGCGTTTTCATCCTTCAGTCTCCCTGAGGTCAAAGTGGCTTGCACAATTCTTAATTATGGTTTCCTAACCAAAGGAACCTACTTACATATCTCAGAATGATGGGTGTATTGTGATTTATTAGTTATGAGTTTCAGCATCACCTATGTAAAACACTGTTTGTTGTTTATAGTTGCTTTTCTACTAAGTAGAAAATCATACTCTCCCCAAAAGACTAAGTTACAGGCATTATTTGAACATGGTAACTGACATATGCCAATTTACTTGTCATCATATTCCACGTGCCAGTATTAACATTTTCCTAACTGATTTAAACTCTTTTGCACAAACCAATTTTTAATAACACCTCCCTAGGCCAAAGAACATATATTTGCCACATGATAGAATGAAAAATAAGAAAGAAAATCCACATTTATTCAGTATCATATATATAATTTACGCTGGGTAAACTGGAAGTACTTTCAAGAATCAACTAACATGAAAAGCATATTTGATAAACAAGAATCCTTTTAATAATTTATGGTTTGTTTTCCAGGTTTCTGCAACATGTTCCAACTTATATCAGACTACGTTATTATTGAAATATAACCTTTTTTTCATAGACTAATTATAAAAATCTGTATCAAGTGAGATACTCTAAAATGACAAGAAGGCACTTAAATACATAACTGAAAATGTTCAGAATTTTACCTAAGCACAGAGAACTGAAAGTAGATATGCCTTATTTCAGGGTTTCAATAGTGGAAAACACTCATTTATTAATTTTTCTAATCTGTCAGTCATGCACTTAGTGCACCAGATCCAGCAAGTAATTACAGTCCTAACTAAATTCCAACTTCTTTCAATTTAAGAACCACAGAAACTTAGGACCCTTTTTTGTGTTGGTTTTTTTTCCCCCTTTATATAGAGCAATACACAACAGTTTTTAAAACTGTTGAAAAACATACAAGCAAGGGAAGAACAAAAGTACTTGCAAAAAGTGCATACACTTGCATATTACCATTCTTGCAAGTTATTAGTGATTTGTGGAAGTTGAAATATTGCTAAATGATTCTACCTAGGAAGTGAATGAGCTCTTTCTTGTGTTTGGCTATCTTTGGGAGCAGCAGTAACTTTTTCAGGGCTTTACTTCAGGTTAGTGGAACACTTTGAATCAGCCACTGTCAAAACCACTTGATTGGCTGCTTCAGTGAAACGTCACAAGCAGCAGTGTGCAGCCAGCCAATCACCATGCAAAATATTAACAAGGTCATAGTAGTGTAACACACTCCTATAACTCAGAGATTACCAAAGACATTAGAATTCCGATGCCCCATTCATAAGGAAAAGATTGTAATGAGAAAAGAGAATGGCACAACATTAATTCATTGTGTGACAAAGAATATAATGAGAATGGGAAATAGTACAAACATAACTCATTCTTGTTACAGCTTTAAGATTGTAATGTCATGGTTCATATCACATACTTAGGAAGAAAGGTATGGTAGAAGAAGAGTTGTGATATTAAACATGGTTAATCTGAATGCAGTACACATTATTATATATGCAATATAATAAAAAAATGACACGTTACTCAGAAATGATTTCTTAAAAATGTTATAATTTCTCCATACATTTTTGTTAACATTTTATTAATACCGTTGACATGAAGGGTTGCAGTATGCGTGTGTGTGTGTGTCTGTGTATGTACTTATTAACAGACTTGCCCCCAAAGTCTCTTTATTCATATACACCTTTAGAAATCAGCTACAATTAAAAATAAAAATATTGAGGACAGTATTTGTGTCTCTTATAACACACATTGTGAATCTGTCAAGACAGCCACAGTCATGTTTAGTCATTTTGTTTGACAGTGAAATGAAATAAAGTCACAAAAAAGTGCTGCATTTGCCTACTGAAATTACTGAATAATTTTAGTTATTGTTCATCTACCACTCAGTCAGTGATGTTTAATATCCTATCCATTGTAGTAGACTTCATTGAAGCATTTAACAGATAAGACATTAAAAATCTTTGGCCATCTATTTAAGAGTTTACCAAAGACCACAGCAAATTGTTTCATTCATTAGGCTTTATGCAAGGTCACCAAATCAATACATTAAATTTTTAAAATGGATTTAAAAATAAACTTTAAGCATTTTTAAAAGTAAATAATTAATTTTTTTATAACTTCTGTTAAATAAAAAAGGAAATGTTCTCAAGGAGACTCCTAGTACATTAAAATTTAATGTCAAAAAGCAATTTCAATATAGCAATGATACTAATAGATGTTACCTGCTTACTTGCCTTGAAACTTTGTCCTCTGCTTTTATTTTTTGTCTCTGAATGTGCACATCCTACACTAGTAGGCAGCACTACTTTATAGAAGTTTGTTTGCTCCAAATTCAGCTCCAAATGTTTTTAGGGTGAAAACTTACAAAGTTTCTATTATCCAGTGAAGGGAATGGAGAATATCCTGTCACTATTTGTCCAAGGTTCAGCTATAGCAGCCATTTTTTACCTTCTCAGTAGCTGGTGCAGTGCTGTGTTTTTGACTTTCATCCTGGGAACAACACTGATAACACCGATGTTACTAGTTGCTACTCAGTAGTGTTTACTCTGACCAAGGACTTTCTGAGGTCTCATACTCTGCCAGGGAGGAGGGGAAGCCGTGAGGAAGCAGAGACAGGACACCTGACACAAACTAACCAAAGAGGTATTCCATACCACAGCATATGGTGCCCAGTATATAAACTGGAGGCAGTTGCCTGGAAGGGCTAGATCACTGCTCAGGTCAGGCTGGGTGTTGAGTGGTTGTATTCTCCTCCCTTGTTATTTCCCTTATCATTATTATTATTGGTGGCAACAGCAGTGATTTGTGTTATACCTTAGTTACTGGACTGTTCTTATCTCAAACCATGGGAGTTATATGGTGGCCGATGAGAACATGAACATGAGCTGACTGCAGTGTGCGCTTGCAGCCCAGAAAGCCAACTGTATCCTGGGCTGCATCAAAAGGAGCGTGACCAGCAGGTCAAAGGAGGTGATCCTGCCCCTCTACTCTGCTCTCATGAGACCTCACCTGGAGTATTGTGTGCAGTTCTGGTGTCAACATAAACAGGACATGGAACTGCTGGAACAAGTGCAGAGGAGGGCCACGAAGATGATCAGGGGACTGGAGCATCTCCTGTATGAAGACAGGCTGAGAGAGTTGGAGCTGTTCATCCTGGGGAAGAGAAGGCTGTATGGAGATCTCCTAGCAGCCTTCCAGTATCTGAAGGGGGCATGTAGGGATGCTGGGGAGGGGCTCTTCCTTAGGGACTGTAGTGACAGAACAAGGGGTAATGGGTTCAAACTTAAACAGGGGAAGTTTAGATTGGATATAAAGAAGAAATCTTTTCCTGTTAGGGTGGTGAGATGCTGGAATGGGTTGGCCAGGGAGGTTGTGAGTGCTCCATTCCTGGTGGTATTCAAGGCCAGGTTGGATAGAGCCTTGAGTGACATGGTTTATTGTGAGGTGTCCCTGCTTATGGCAGGGGTTTGGAACTAGATGATCTTAAGGTCCTTTCCAACCCTAACTATTCTATGATTCTGATTCTTCCGATTCTCCTCCCCATCCCTCCGGGAGCAGAGGGAGGAAAGCTGAGGTGAAGGGGGGGGGGGAGTGAGTGAATGGCTGCGTAGTTTCTGGGTTTAAACTGTGACACCTTGTTATTCCTGTTATCATTATTATTATTGGTAGTAGCAGTAGTAGGTTTGTGTTATACCTTAGTTACTGGACTGTTCTTATCTCAACCTGTTCTGAGTTACAGGCTGGGCTTAAACCATGACACCACTGTAGGTTTTGCGATGCAAAGGTCTAAATAAAAGAAAAATAAAAGAACCCATAAAATAAATTTCTTGATCAACCTTATTAAAGGTTTCTCAGAAAAGAAGTAGTTCATAGGTTGTAGAGTAGATAATTCACATTAGATACAGTATCACTGGGTAATCAAGGCTATCTGAAGGATCTTGGGACCAGATGAAAGAAATAGTCTTAAACTATAGCTTCTTCAGGTAACCAGACCTTTTGTCCAAGACTATGGTTCATGAAGTGTGACAAGACTTTACTAGTCTAAGATCTCTTAAGCTTTCGATGTTCACCCAGGTGAACACCTATGTTGCTTTTGCTTTGGCTCTCTTTACATCCATGAAAGATGTAACTCCTTGCACACTTGCAGAAATTGTGTTTGATTATTTATTTATACACATAGAGAGGACCCCTTCTCTTCTCCAGGCTGAACTATACCAGCTTTCTCAGCCTTTCCACATAGGAGAGATGCTCTAATCCCTTCATCATCTCTGTGGTCCTTCCCTAGACTCTCTCCAGTGGTCCCACACCTCTAAACACTTAGTAGACATTACTAATGCCAAGTAAAGGAAATACGAAAAATAATTTGCTCTTGAATTTAAAAAAAAAAAAAATTCTTGAATTGAAAGAAAATGTACCATATTTCAGCTAAAAAAGAGTAACACTGAAATAGATCAATACCTGAATATGACCCCTTACAACATTTTTTTGCCAAACTTAGGGAGATTTACTGTGATAAAGGTAACACATAATTTATTTTTCTGTCTACTAAAATGAAAGCTATTAACAAAATTGTATATTTTTATCACATGGATTAGACTTACATTATTCATTTGTCCAGAAGACAAACATTTCTCAAGAATCATAGTTCTATTTTCAGCAAATTGGTTAAAATGTAAACTAAATGCTTTTGTGTGGTTACTGCTTTATTTAATCTAGGAGGATATATTTCTTTCTATATTTACATAAATAAGTACATTCCAAAACCTGGCAAATATGTTTTTATAGTGTTAGTTACATATTAGTATCCACATAACATCCAGGTGCATTGTCAAAATATTAGGTAGGTATAAAGACCATAAGTAGAGGAAAAAATGTGGTTGTGTGAGGGATGTTATGACAGTTCTGTATGCATAATACATGCATCCCAGGAGGCAATTCTGCATCTGTTACATATATTTATGGATTTTTACTTGTACTTTTGGAGATATTTAAGATTTATGGTGATAGAGTCTTTCCCCTTAAAGACAATAAAATAAAAACATGCAACAGGGGTATGTTTTTGTTAGTCAGGGAAGTGAGCCGGGTGTGAAAGTTGTGCACATGGTAGGCTCTGTGAAGGTTAAAATTTTTCTATTTTCAATGCTTAGTAGCCTTTCTGCAGTGGCTTTCAAAATACTTTCAAAACCAACCTCTAATGGATTTGATCTATGTGCAGTTAAAGTATGTTTCTGTTCATTATAATGACTGAAAGAGGGTAAGAAAACAATTGCTAGATGTTAAAGACTAACACAGAAATGATGAAGACATTTTGTGAGTGAAAAGAAAAATCCTGAAGTCTCAGGGAATGAAGAAAGTGATGATAAATGAAGACAACAACACAAGGGTAAAGAGACAGAGAAGATAAAATGGCTGAAGAGACAGACAGTTTTATACAACTAACTGCTTGAAGAAACAACACACTGTGTTGTACTGTAATGACATCTCCCGACCACTGAATTTTCTATGAAGAGATAGATGAGCCTTCTACTAGCTTCCATTACACAGCAGGTATTTTTCAACCTTAGTTATACAGGGGATTTGAAAAAATACGTACTTCAGAAAATTCTTAAATACACCTGGTGGGCAAAACATATTATTTCTGCCAGTTTAATTTTGACTCTTTGAAACAGTGACTTCTGAACAGCATTCTTTAGGCTTAGAAGACCATCTACAGAAAGAGAGAAACAAGAAGGTGCTTCAAGACACAAACCAAAAAGAAGCTCCAACTTTCAGATGCATGCAATTCTACAATTGCCACGTTTTTCTGAAGTTTCTTTGAAGACATCTTATATCAGTCACTATTTTAGACAGATATTACACCAGATGAACTGCTCATCATAGCTGGTATGTCAATTATAATATATAATTATTTTTAAAAAAAAGAATGAAACAAAAATTGAAAATATAAGTTTGATGGGAAATATATTCTTCTTTGATCCTTACTATTTCGCAGCAATTTTCAGTTACCTAAAAAGCAGAAGAAACAGAAATTCACTAAGGAATTTAAGATAGCAAGAAAGTTACTGCTACTGACTAGATGATAAAAGTATATTTTCATATGCTATCATTAAAAAAACCTCTAACAACTAATATTTCCCTCAGTTGGAAGGAAGAAGTCAAACAGCTACTAAATTTTACTCTGTTCACTAAATATAGTTTGTAAGAGATCCATATTAAAATATAGCATCTCTTATCAGTAATGTTACACTGCATTGAAAAACTTAAATTTACAAGTCATGTATGAATATAATGTATTTATTGAGCTCAAGAAGCTTGAGAAGTGGGCCTGTGTGAATCTCATGAGGTTCAACAAGGCCAAGTGCAAATTCCTGCATGTTAAAAGAAGCGTAAATGGCAGGTGGAGTGAGATGATTCTGTCCCTCTAGCCCACTTTGGTAAGACCCCACCTGGAGTACTGCATTTAGCTCTAGGGTCCTCAGCACAGGAAAGATACGGACCTGCTGGAGCAGATCCAGAGGAGGACCACAAAAATAATCCCAAGGCTGAAGCACTCCTCCCATGAGGAATGGCTGAGGTTCTTCAGACTGGAGAAGGCTCTGGGGAAACTTTAGTGCAGCCTTTCAGTGCTTAAAGATGGCCTGTAAGAAAGATGGGGACAAACATTTTAGTAGGTCCTGTTGTGATAGATCAAAGGGTAATGCTTTTAAACTGAATGTCGTGGTTTAAGCCCAGCCATGCATCTCGTTCACTCACTCAACCCCCCTTTCTTGCCCTCCCCTGCTTCCAGAGG
>NDXB01017185.1:0-15688 GCA_002631895.1 Agapornis roseicollis
TTTCTGGGCTGCAAGTGCACACTGAAGCTGGTTCATGTTCATTTTCTCATCGACCACCACCCCAGGGTCCTTCTCTGCGGGGTTGCTCAATGAAGGGAATCACAGGGAACTTCTGACATAGAAGAGGTTCTCACAGGAGGCTGGATAGAAAGGAGGGACTTTGTGAGGAGCACAGATAGGGGAAGGAGAACAGGAGCAAATGAAGAACAAGGGTGGACCTAGTTCCTCTCACTGTGTGAAGAAAGTATGTGGTTAAACCAATTCACTGATGAACTCAGTTTGACAGAGTCTGATGCATAGGTTTGACAGAGATGGAAGAGACACAAACCTAACTCCAAACCAGAAGGGGTGAAAATGCTGGCACCCACAGAGACACAAGGGCAGGAGGGATCTGATGCTGCTACCATGTGCAGAGTACACAGCACACTGCAGCTACAAGGCTCCTCTGTTGACGTGACTATGGCCTGTCCCTATAGTGATTCTTTGGGCTTCCAGCCAAAATTAAACAAAACATGTAACTTCTTTCACCCTCTCCAAATCCAATAAAGTGGGATGGCGCTGAGAAATACCAGGCAATAAGGAACACACGAAAGTCAAAGGGATACTGGGAACTTGTCTAGAAATCAGTGCCATGGTATTGCTCCCCTGCCCCTTTTTGTTTCTGTAATCATCTCTCACTTGAGTTGTTTTGACAAAGACAAAACCCACTAGTTCATATAAAATGGTCCTTCTTTCCAGGCCAGTGTCATGGTCTTCAGGCCTGCCAGGTAGCAGCAGATGGCTCATTCTTTGGAGATCCTTGTCCAGCTTCCAGAAGCTATTTGTCCATTCAGTACCACTGCAGGGAAGGTAAGTGGGAGGGAGCTATCAACCCCAAAAGCCTGTTCTCCTCTTTCCTGTAACAGTGAGACCAATGATACTTAAAAATGCCTGCTCCATCCTCAAGGAAGAACCTGGAGAAGCAGTGACTACTAAAAATAGGCACAAAAATGTAGCTTCCCCATCCTAACTGAGGGGTTGTGATAGGATGCAAAGACAGGAAATTCAGTCACATAAAACACACTTAAATGAAATCATGTTCAGAAAGAAGAATCTCGATCAGTAGGTATGGCAAAGTATCAGCTCTTTGTCACATCACTAATAGACTCGAATCAGCAGCAGTATCAATTCTGTTTTGAAAATGGACTGCTCTCAAAATATGGAAATGAATCAATTCTGTAAGAAATGTAGACAAACAATGGCATTGACTTTTTGCATTGTGTGTTGCAGGTCTGCAACTGGTTGTAACAGATACATGCTTTGTCTTTGAAAATATCACAGTCAGTTTGACCTGGCTGCTCTCTCCATACTCTGGCAACATTTCCTGCATCATTAGCACTGGGGATGGACACACCATTGATCCTTACTACCCTCTAACGTAAGATACATCCTTCCTGTGTCATCAAACAACCAGTGAATTTCGCTGCTTGCATTTTATTGAACATTCCAAGTCTCTTACATAAGATGTCAAAAATTAAGCAGATTGATAATAGACCATACATACAAGACGTTTGGATTCTACAGAAACTTGTTTTGAAATTAACACAGAATTATATGTCTATCTGCCAACCACAATCTTTCTTCTGCTTTTATTTTGACAAGTGATTCATGTTTCTTACTAAGAGAATTTTTTCCAGATCCTAAGACAAAAAACAACTGAAAACATGTGAGTAATTGCCAAAGAAACAAGAAATCATTGATTTCTTAAATTAAAAGGGTATTTTTTTCATAATATTTAAACTAATACAATGGCATTCTGGAGGGGTTTTTTTGTTCTAATTGCGTAAGAATTGTGTCTTTAAAAGATCAAACATATTTCTGCTGGATTTAAAAGTCAGATTTTGTCCTGGTACTAGGAATAATAGAGAATGGCTCTAGAAATTAATTTGTCTACTAATGAAATCCAAGTTGAGTCAACTAGAAAGGAAAGAGTAGAATGAAAACCAAATGGTAGTAACATACTAGAAACAGTTAAAATAAGCATTCTGTTAAGCTACAGACAAGGGCTTCTGGCTGTAAAGAACTTGAAAAAAGTCTTTAATAGTGAGCCTTTACAAAAAATACATTTACTAGTTGTAAGCAGAGGCTTGTTGCTCTTATAGGAAGATCTTTTACCTCACCTACTAGGTCACTCATAGTTGTGCTTACCTGTTTTCTGTGTCCAGTCTGAAACTCACTCTTAAATTGTCTTTTCTGGTGTGATCTTGTCATTGGCATGTTCTAAAATGAAATCTTTTTCTTCATTCAAACAGCTAATGAAAAATATGCATTATCAAGGATGATATGTCCTGAGCTTTTTTGCATTTGCAAAATTGCACTATCTACCTAGGCTTGTTAGTAATAATAGCACCTACCACAGACTTCATACCCATTAATCTCCTATTGCTATCATGACTGGAGCTGCACCAGACCCAGGAGTGAAGAGACATTTTTTACTGCCTCTTCACAGGCAAGTGTAAAAGTAACTGCACATAAATGAAATAAGAGAGCAAGGGAGTGCTTTGACAACATGCTGAGCAGCTTCCACTGATTTATCTAAAGGACAGTAAACAGCAAGTAAAATAAAGAATAGAGAATAAAGAGCACTATTACATGTCCTACTGTGCATCGTCACATGTCTGTGCTCAGAGCCAAAATCACAACCCAGATCTGATGTTATGTGTTACTGAACTGTGATCTACCTACTTTACAACACAGTCTTATAGATATGCTTTGAGAATGACCACCCCAGTACACGACTTTAATGACACTGTAGCTGGAACAAAGCAACATTCTTCAACCCTAAAAATTTTACATAAATAGATGAGGGATTACAGAGAGAGTGCTGAGTCAGAAGCTTGGGAACTGTGACCACTCTTGCCACTTAAGGCTAAGGGCCTCCCAGGACAGTATTTCATAACAAGCAGCTGTTCTCTTTCTATTCTAGACTGGTCAGCAATTTCACATACAGATACTCATCTCCTGGGGAGTTTACTGTCTTTGCAGAATGCACCACCAGCGAATGGCACGTGGTGGCACAGAAGCGGGTGACTGTTCAAGATAAGATAGATCAACTGAGCATTACTGCGTGCTATAGCCAGTATGAAACCGGGAACAGCTCTCACTGCCGTACTCTGTATGGGGAGTTGTTGTGGATTCAAGTTGAACTCAATGGAGGTGAGAGTAATTATCTGCATGATGTAAATGCCAGGATAAACATTTCACCACCCATGGGATAGAAGCAAGATTTTCATTATGCAGAACAATGATTTCTTATAGTGAATGCTTTCCCTCTAATTGTTATATTCCTGCAACTGCATGCTCTCAGCTTTATTGGAGGGGTTCTTTCTCAGGGCCATTACACCACCTCAACCATAAGCATAGGGCCTTTTATCCCTCTACACAGAGCTGACGAAGCATGAGCATAACTTTAGTCACATACATGAAGCAAGTAAGAATATTTTCATATTTCAAGATAGGAATCCATAGAATTGCTTCTCTCAGGTTATGAGGATTCCACACTAAGCTGATCACATTTGCTGGTGTACATTTAATTCCTGGAATCCACATATATATGCTTAAAATCCAAAATTCAGCAGTGTGTGCTTGAATTCTTTTGACTGCCCCAACACTCCCAGCAGAAAACATGACCGAATTCAACAGGGAGTCTAAAAGTGACTGCATTGCTGCAGTGCTCTTTGGACTCCTTTACAATACCTGAATGCTGCACAATCCAACAGCCTATTATGCAAACTGTGGGAAATCTGAACTGTCCTTTTGCAGGCAATGGAGTGACCTACATCATACTGGCAGATAACATAACACTCACTGAATCCAGTGCAAAGGAAGGAATTGTCCCTCACAATCTGACACTTGACAGCACCTCTCAAGAGCTGCTAGGCCCAGGGATACATCAGCTGGAAATCCGAGCATCCAGCAACACAACTGCATCAGAGATCTCTGAGGGCATTGCTATTCATCTGATTGAGCCAGTATCTGGTCTCCACGCTGCATTAGTTTCTCACATTCTGCAGCTGGGGGAGGATTTGGAGGTGAATGTCTCTGTGTCTCATGGTGCCCCAGACAAGCTGAAGTTTGAGGTGATTGGATCTAATGAAACTCACTCTCACAAAGAAGATGGCCCTCACGGGGAACCTCAGATGTACGTCATTCCCATGCACTCTGAAGGTACAGCATGCTGACATCTTCTGTATTTCCAAGACACAGCTGAGTGGAGGAGTTCTCATAAAGAGCATCCTGGGGTAGGGGATTACAGTACAGCTGAATTTGGTAGCTTTTCTAACTGCTTAAACTTGGTCTCCAGAACAGTGTGAACAGCACAGTCTTACCCACTTGTGAGCAAATAAATTGAACAGGTAAATGCGTCTCCACATGGAGACCGAAATCAAGGCTTCACCTAATTTTTGCAGTAAAAATGCATGGTGCACCAGGGTTTCCTTTTTCATGACGTGACCCGATTTAAGTACAAATGATGACATTTTCCTCAATCACGAAGTGTTTTCCTCCTGTTTGTTCATATGTGTATCTTTTTGAGTCTACACACCTTTGCATTTTACACCGCAGTAAACAATAATCTGGGAGATCTCAGTAAAGAAAAGGGGAGCTTTTCTCGGTGCAGGTCTCCAACACTTAGTTTTTGTTGGACTTATGAAGAAGCTTTTTAGTAATTTTTTCTTTCCGTTATTAGGAAATCAGAGTCTTTAAAGTGTGAGATTAAGGAGATTGTCCTTAAGCATTAATTCAGTGGCAGAAGATAAAAAAGTTTCCTCCTCTAATGAACTATTAAAATCCCATGCCAAAGCTGTAACACTAAAGCAAATCATCATTTCATTTTATGTTTTAAAATTATTCAATATTGAAAGTGTTACTGAATCTCTCTGTACCCATCTGAACATCCCTTCCCTTCAGGCAGAAATTTTCAAACAAGACAGCTGCTCTCTCAAGATGCCTAAACTCATTTGGACTGCAGTGTTTGCACATGCCTGGTCTACTGTGTGGTAATATCATAGCCAGATGACAAAGAATAGCATTGCAAATCATAGGACAAAGGCAGCTGAGTTATTAAAATGCTGAGATAAAGAGGAATAATATTTCTTGAAAAGCCTTTCAGCAGTGGAAACTCATCACAAAACTCTCAAAGCTATAAACAGAAAAGAATAGGATTTTCTTCATGAATTGGATTTTATATCCTGAACATGATGGACTGGTCCCACTGCTATTCTTAACTGGCGGTTTGTATTCCCTAGGTACTTTCCTAGTGAAAGTGGTGGCCATGAATGCCTTCTCAAACATGAGTGTGGATCTTGGGTTCATCACTGTGCTGGCAAGCAGTCCTCATAAGAAAGGTAATTGCATTAATCTGGCAGTGCTGGGTTTGACCATGTACATTTTGCAATCAGAACATTTCATGGAGTGCTTATGGTTTGCATCTAGTAATTGCTTTCCTTCCAGTAACAGTGCTGAAAACAGATGTGGAGGCTTCTTCCTGATGAAGGCAGATTCTCTGGCTTTGAAGTAGTCATAAATTACCATCAGTCTGAATATGTTACACATCACACATTTGCTGGTTGTCCTAGAAATAATTAGTGAAGTTTACAGCTTAGGACATAGCTCTGAAATCAGGAAACATTTGCATCACAGCAGTCTCATAAATTACTGTCGGTAAATGCTTCTAGATGGCTCATCCTTACATTTACAAAAGCAGATTATGCCAGTAATATGGTGACTTTAGTAGTAATCTCACTGACACTTTTCCTGTGCTTTCCCTCACTTTTTATTTGTACATATATGAAACTCCATCATGTGAATTTATTTTGATTTGCACCATTATGTTTGAAGAATCAGGATCATCTTTTTTATAGTATGTGACTAGCTTGTTGTTGCAATTTTACCTATTGTAACTAGGCTGCTTGTCACAGTTCTAGAGTGATTCTTACAGCACATCTTTCAGACTGCAGGTCATCAAATCCTGTGTATTTAAGTCATATTCACTGAAGATGTCTGAAAGTTTTATGGGTACCACTAAAATATTTGGCTCTTTTTTGTATTAAACAGATTCTGTTAAGAAAGAAGGCATCTCTGAAACAAATACCCAAAGTACAACTGTAAGCATTATTTACAAATCTTTCTTTAAGATTGGAATGCTTAGAAATGTTTATTATTATCAGTAGAAGTGCTGCATAAGATAATGAAAAGAAGTATCTGTAACATACTCAATTATGAGCTACGTTTTCTGTGCCCCATATGGCTTAACATAAAATCTACAATAAAAGCCTCTGAGACAAATGTGTTTACAGTCATTCAACCTACAATTCATAGCAGACTGCAAGTAACAATTACAGTATTAGAGAAAATGAACTCTTCACAATGATTCAGTTTTAGAAGTTGCAATGTGCTTAGATGAATTTCTTTAATTATCTACTTGACTAAAGCAAAGCTGTCTTAGAGGGGCTATACTTCAAGCAGAGTTATATATTAATACATAATAATAATATTAATATATTGTTTCTAAGTGTTTTCTGCTTCTGTGTTAGAATGTTCAAGTTACTTTGCAAGAAGAAATTTCCAATTTATGGCAAACTGAGTTACTAATGATACACCAATTGCTAGCAGCTGCAAAACTTTAATAAAATTACTAAACGGAATATTTTGTTCTCATAAAGGTCTAGCTTTTAAGTATAACACTGGCAGACAGATATCAGCTACAGAAGACATGCTGCATCACAAGATGGCATGATGCTTTACAGGTTGCCTGTAATAATATATTGCATCAGTGAGATATAAATCTAACTCAGAACTAAGTTTATCACAGGTTGTTGCACAGAAAGACAAATTCATCCACCTCCTCTTTTTTTGGTGTAATGTACCCAATTCAGGTAAAAAAGGAATGTACTAGAAGAGGTACTAGAAGGCAAGCGATTGGCCAGGTGTTAAAAGTCTTGGTCCTGAAGTGGAAAATCGAGAGGAATTCATGTCCTAAGTACCTGCATTAGTTTTGAAAATGGAGCTGGGCTCCTAAGCCACATTGTATTTGGGAGTATTTTGCCACAGAAGTTCTCTGTGTTGCCTGCTTTTATTCCCATAGCTTTTACTCTTGTTCTACATACAGGGAAATATCATTTAAACTACAGATCTGCATACAGTGATTTGCAGTTTAAACTTTAAGACCTCTTTCATTATAAAGAAGTAAGATACATGTTTATACATGCTCCTGTTCTAACTGATATTTACTTATTATTTAGGATCACAAAAGAAAAAACAAAGTATATATTAAACCAAGTCGCCATGTGGATCCCTTCACAACTGTTACACTCGGCTGGCCAGACAACAACAGTAATTTCAGTTTCCTTTGGTCCTGTGGTATGTGCTTTACCTGAATTTACATACCATCTTCTATTTGATGAATAACAAGCTCACTATTATGTCAGATCATGTGAAAAATCTGACTAAAGGATGGTTTACCCTCTGACTTTAATGTTTGCCACTCACTGTACATGAATGTCTTTTTACTTTACTGGTTTTAACACTGCTAATTATTCTATACAATATGGATTAATACTCATTGTCTTTTCCCAAAGGTTTCATTTTTTCAAGAGCTGTCTAACCCCTCACCCTCATAGCCAAGAACTAATCCCAAATGATTTACATAATTAGGTGTTTGCAAGATGCATGTGTCTCAATAAACCAGCAAAAATTAGCATTAAACATGATGCAGAAACTCTTCTGGATGAAAACTGATTGAGATTCAGGACATCTGTGTTCCATCCCCATATTTAACCCTGACCTCATGTATTACTTTGAAGAAGTCAGTTGGTACTCTCAACTCTGATTACCCACTCTTTAAACTGAGCCTCGGAAACTTGTTTGCTTCATAAATTTCTTTGAAACCTGTGGCAGGGAAGTCCTGTATAAGGGACCTGGAATGTTGTGCCTATTCTAATTATAAAGGAAATGTTTGTACAGGAGCTTGCTGGCCTGCTTGGAACGAATGTGTACAGCAACAGATAATCCTAACCAACCAAAGTGAGGTGCAAATCCCACCTTCCTGCCTCCCTCCTCCAAAATCAGCAGTGACTGTCATGGTTACAGTCCAAAACCATGGCAATGAAGAGGGGCAGGATGAGCAATGTCTCTATGTGACTGCGAAACAAGAACTGCAACTGGAAATCAGGTCTGTTTTAGAACCCAAGTATTCACTGCTTGATGTTATTACTGCACAAAAATAGTGGAAGGTCACAGTTACCAATAATTGCAATAAGAATAAAGTGATAATGTACTTATTGTGGTAGACTTATTTTAGGGATTATCATCATAGGAATTACAGACAAAATGGGTCTTGCTGCATCTTCCAGTCCATATCTCTGAACAAAATCTTTTTATAAACTGAATAATATTCTTCCTAAAACCATTTAGGCTTTTTGACTCCACTGTATCCTTTCAGTGTTGGGTATTTCCGTATGCAAACCTCAATGAAATAATGGGAATAAATGCTGTAAGATATGTCTTACGTTTGTACCAGATACCCAGATACACGTTACTGCCTTAAAAATATCTGTTCTTCAAGCCTGTTTTTCAAGAGTCTAGTGCCTTATTAAAGAACAGTGGCAGCTCAATGATCTACTCATATAATCATGTAAGGAGCTTAAATAGAAGCAGGCTTCATTTGAGAGCCTGAATCAGTTTTGTGACATAGTTTGCAGGTTCTGGGCCACAGTCATGTTGAAAATGGAGATGAAAGTTATCAGTATTTGCTATCCATATGTCATTTGTCTTGTATTGCAGGGCTTTTGCAGACTAAAACAAATCAGTATCAAAGACTATGACATCTCACACAGTTATCCCCTGTAATACCATCTTACTTCCTTACAGGTGTGAGGCAAACTGCAGGCCAGTGAATACTAGTGATGACGTTGTTTTGAGTGTCTCTGGACAGAAGGACTCCCAGGCCATATATTATACCTGGTATTTAGATAACACATTACAAACCAAGGTGAGAACACCACATTCACCAGAAATACTGCACACATTAAAACAAAAATCTATCCTGAGGGAAAGCTGTAAGAGTGGTATGTTGTCAGATGGATTCTCTGCAAATAACAGTGAAGACTGAGACAAGATGGTTTATGGTTTGGGAGGGGTTATAATGATGGGCATCTACCACCCTGCTCCTGATACGTTACAACAGAAATCAGAGCAAAGTATCTCTAGTGTCATGTTTTCTTTCCCCTCTGATTTTCCAGCCTATGACCCTCCCTCCAGCCTGTGGCCTGCCTGGTTTCTGGCAGAGCTCTTTGAATTTGCTTCAAAGCAACACATCCTTGTTGAGAATAAACTGCTCCTTCTTGCAGACACAGGGAGAAGCTTTTCAGATTAAAGTAACAGGTAAGGGCAAGCAGGGTTTTTCAGACTAACTTTGAGATAGTCTCTGCTGTTGTGACATCACACTGATGTTACACACACAGAGCCTTGCTGATGAATATGAAATTAAATTAGTTTACAAGTTGAAAGGTGTTACTTTATATGTGGGTTCTTTAAAATAATTAAGAGCTAAGTTTGTTGAGGGCTATTGCACAGTAGGACAAATTCAGTTTTCTTACTCCAATCTGTTAATAACTTTGTTAAGACCGATGTGGTAATGAAGCTATGCTAAATGCTTGAACAAATAGTACAGCTTTGCTTCATAATACAAACACTACTGTGTTTATAAGCAGGAAGTTCTTTACTGAGAGGGTGGTGAGACACTGGCACAGGTTGCCCAAATAAGTGGTAAATGCTGCATCCCTTTCAGTGTTCAAGGCCAGGCTGGACAGACCCTTGGGTGACATGGGCTAGGGTGAGATATCCCTGCATATGATAGGGGGTTGGAATTTGATGACCTTAAGGTCCTTTCCAACCCAAACCATCCTGTGATTCTATGCTGTTAATAGTTCTTTTCCTCTTGTGGCTTATTCGGTAGCAGGATTTCATTTCTGATTAGGCCCACCCCGATGTTCCTGGTGCCTGCACAAACAGCATTCACTGCTAAGCAGGCTAGATTAGTGTCTGAAGATCGGTGCTGCTGAGGCACGATCAATTGCTGACGCTCTGCTCCTTCCACTCCCAGCAATGACTCAGCGTGGCTACGGGGAGGAAACATACCTTGTCAGCACCGTGCCTCCGCCCCAGATTCCCACTTGTACTGTGTCTCCCAAGCAGGGATCAGTGCTCACCATGTTCAAAGTTTCCTGCAGTGCTCCTTGCTTAGCAGGTTCATGCCAATCCAGTCACAACAGGCAGCTCACATACTGCTTCTACCTGAAACCAAGTAAGTCCTGAGGTGAACTGTTTGACTAACTGTGTCTCCCTGTTCCTAGCAAACTCTGTTAACAGATGCAAACAAGAGCAAAGGCACAAGCTGCTCTGCTCCCAGGGAGACTAACAATGGCCTGTATAGAGCATGTCTGGAATCTCATGTTTAAAGACACATTGGTTTTAAACAGGAGACTGTTCAAAAATGTACCAACACACATGCTATCTGGTAGATGACTCCCTCTTTCCTGTTTCAGATTCTCTCCTGGACTGTGGTCCGGATTCTGAACTCTTCCCAGTTTATCTTCCACTTGGAGAAGAGGAAAATGATTTCATTTTACATCTGACAGTTACTGTTAGCAATGTCTTTGGAGATACAGTTCAAACTAATGCTTCAGTGAAGGTACAGAGTAGAATTACTTTATTTCAAGACCTCTCAAGCAGATATCTAACCCACAATTCACTTTTGGAGCTTATTTCTATTTTATATGTATCACTTCCTTCTTAATGTGCCGTAATGACCATTTTCCTCAAGGTAGTCAAAAGAACCCCCCACTGTCATTTTTATAGAATGAAGTTTAAAAGATGTCTCTTTGGACATTGGGCAGCATAAACTCTATTTAGTGAGACTGGAACTGTTCTATGTAGACCCCCAAAAATTGCTTCTTCCCCAGTGCTCAAGTAAGGAGCTCCTCATCCGACCATTAAAACTAAACCATTAAAAACTGGGGAGCACAAAGTTTTCTGTCCCACTCCAGCAAGGCAGTGTTGGCAATGTTAAGAGCATATCTGATCTTTTCACAGGTTGGACATGCAGATATGATTGATGGGAACCTGACCCTGCAGGCTATTGTATCTGAGAAGTCAAACACCACCCTGAAAGACAGCAACAACAGCATGAGTCTTTTGCAGCTGTATAAGTCAGTCACCTCCATCCTTAACCAGGAGAGCCAAGAGGAAAGCCTTAACATATCTTTACAGACAAACACACGAAAAGAGGTCAGCCAGACACTTTTTTTCTTGCAGTACAGTGCAATATAATGGACTCTTCGTATTCTTTGGCAGCTCTTAAGTAATAAAAAGCTCATATATCACCACCTGAAATCAATGGAGATTTCAAGTTTCCAGCATCTGTCTCAGTGTTTGGCACAGGTTTCAGCTATTATTCACTATTTGCCCACATAAATAATTTGGCTTATCATCCATCAGTAAAATAATTTATTCCCGATTCTTATTTCATTAATGTAAACGTAAACTAACTTGGATGGTGTTTGAAAACTTAAAATCAACTTGATTTTCCACAAACAATTAAAATATTAATAAAATGGCCTCTTCTGTGGGATAAATATCTAATTTTCCCCAAAAGTACTACATGGCAGGTAATTTTAGTTTGTTCATTTAAGCTACCAGCTTATGCTTCAGTTACAAGCTTATTATTTCTACATTGCTTTGAGTCCTTCAAATTAAAAGATCTAGAGAAATGCAATGTATTCTTCAGTTATGATTCATTACTGGAGTAATATCAATCATAGCTCTGGTTTCTCTGGAAGTGGCATTTATAAAGTAATTCACATACATTAGTACAAATTCTCACAAGTAAATCTCCTTGTTGTTAATGGATTTTAAATATATAAATTCTCCATACTGGGAGGTTACATAAATCTCATGATTACACACTTAACTAAGGCAAGTGGCATCTTGTCAGTTTAAATGATCCTTGTTGTGGAGTCTTACTCTACTACATAATTTACAGCAAGCCTAGCTGTCAATGTACAGCACTATTTGCACAGTCCTAATTAGCATCTTATTCCTGTGCCTAATTATGCCTTTTCATCCCAAGCTCCGAGGACTGATGCTGACAACTCTCTCTGCTGTTAATGTGACATCAATGCAGACTGCTCTTAAGATGTCAGAAGTATTGAAAGAAATCACTTACAGGAGTGAAGAACTGTCTGTCTCAGCACAAGTAAGAAGCAATCTATATTATACTTTCTCACACTAACAGTATAGACTCTATTGCACCCCGCTGACCTTGGAAGAGTTTCAGTGCCTTACAATTAACTGTTCTTGCCTATTTTTTCAAGTGCAACAGCATGTATATTTTGACCAGAAGGAAATATATTTCTGCTGTATAGAGTAAGTGAATTTATTCAGATATTTACTCAGATATTTATTCTACAATTCAGTATATAAGCATCTTATATTTTAGGATACATTTTTAAGACAGAAATCTTCACTTAGTCAGAGGCTTGTTAGGATGTATGTTTTATCTTGAAGAAAAACTGTCCAGCAGTGTTTATCTATGGTTTTCCAGATCCACTTGTCCCTGATCCATGTGCTGTCACAAAATGAATGTAGCAAGCTCTCAGTGAGGCAGGGACTTGTCAGCACCCAGGGGAACTGAGCACAGATTTTCAGATTAGCCCCATGAAAGTATTTCTTGAATGTCATGGCAACATGGCACTATCAGTAGATTATGCTATTTATGCATAAGGAGTGAGTGAGCCCATGGGAGGACAGAACAAACTGTTACTGGGGAAGTTTCACAAATATGCTGGCAGTAAAAGGAGCTGTCCTGATTTCTGATGTATTATACTGTTGCAGCCAGACAATGGCTTGGGAGCATTTCAGCAGTATGTGGTTAACTTTGGCAAGACAAGAGCATAGCTCAGATTCAGCACTCACCCTACAGTAAGGCTGCTAAGCATTTGCAGACTCTGGGAATGGCTATGTTCAAGCTAGCAATGAATTTGCTTGGCTCCCTCGCCATCCTGGGCTGAAAGCTGGCCAGTACTGTCACAATCACAAAGCAATCACTGGCTGCATTCAGCCACCAAATACAAACTGTAAGACTTATTCTCCCTTGGCACTCAGCACAGCATAAGGCCAAAGGTATTATATGCTGTTAATCCAATAGGGTTTATGAAAACTGAGATTGAAACACACAGTCACTTGACATTATAGTGGTATTTTTTGGACACACCACTCAAGAATATAACCTAATTTACAACATTACTGTATATCTAAGCTGTATCCTTGTCCAGTGTTTGACACACAAGCTTCATTCAGATGTTATTAGTCTTGATTATGGAATAAACTTGTAGAAGCAGGCTGCATTTTTCACATCTGCGTTATGTTCTAGCATACCATCTAGTATATCATCTTTATTGGCATTTGAATATTACCCCAGCACAAATAATTATAGTAAAAACAGCATTAGCCACAAATATAATATGATTACCTATGCTGCAATGTTCAGTAAATGACATAAGTCTCACTTCTGTCATTTATGGCACCAGCATATATAAACTTTTCCCCTTGTTTCCCATGCAGGTGGAAGCAAGCAACATCCTAAAAGGTGTCAGTGCTTCCTTGCTCACTGTAAACACGAAAGACAGTAGAGGTGATCAGAAGCTAAAAGATACAGCCAGTTACCTATTTAATGCAGTGAGCAATGTTCTTAAAGCTTCTGTAGGAACCAGAGCTGTCAACACTTCAATGCCAGAGGCAGAACAGGTAATTTTGCTTTGGTTCAGGTTGTGAACATTCACTTGCTCTGGAGGGTTTGAAAGAGGTCCGATGGCTCTCATATTTTTGAATTGGCACTGGGTAGGGTTCATAGTGTTGCTATGATGGACCTGAACATCAGCAAAAACTCCGCAGTTGGTTAGACCTGTTAGACTGAGGTCTGCTAACAAAGATGATAGAAGCCTCTTAAGATTTGTTATATTTAAGGCTCAACAAGACAGAGTACAAGAGAACGCAGGAGTGTAGGGCCTCTAATGGATGAGAAGCTCACACAGACATTTTTCAGATCTTATGCTATACCCTCCTTTCCCCCATAATTCAGGGAAGCCATGGGTATTCAATATTCCTGAGTGGCCCCACTGCTTCAAAGCTGGAATCAGCTCTGGTTGCTGCTTACACTTTTCCAGAAAGCCCACTCTGTTTGTCTACTCAGAATTATGCAACATGTTTGTTTTGTCCTATCCTTTCTTATCAAAACATGAATTGTCATACTTCCTTTGTGTGACCGGACATACTTCAGGGTATGCCCAGTTTATTAATTTTCAGTTTATTAATTAGCATCACTGCAAGGGAGTAGGGCATTAAATAAATCTAACCTGAGAGAAAAGGTTATGAATTGTTCAGACTCCCCTGGGATAACACACTAATAACACACAATGCATTCTTGCTTCTGCAAGTAACTAAACCCTAAAGTTTGCTGCTAAAGGGCATTAGTGTTCAGAAGTACAAGAACATATTGAATTAAATTGATGTCAGGTTTGTAGTGCTTCAAATTTCATTGTGTAAAGGTATAAATAATAGAACGTAAAAGTAAAAGCTGTAAAGTATTTATTTCCTGTCTGCAGTGTTCTAATAAGAATTACAGAAATGGAATTGCTGATTGATTGGAATAACTTTCTCTGAGTTTAAGTAGCACATCACCAAGTTTGCCGGCTTTGTAAGACACTGAACATCAGTATTTATTCCTTAAAAGATGTAAAGGATGTAACGTGCCATTTGATGATTCTGAAGAGCTCTGTTACAAGTTTTACCCTCTAACCCTGTTTCAGAGTTCACTGTCCCACCAGCTCCTGAATACAGTTGAAAATATACAGAGCGCCCTTCTGTTCGGTAAAGAACCAGATGATGAACCAACAGTCCTTACCACTCCCTCTGCCACAATGTATACACACAGGTAACAGTAACAGTGTCTCCCACCCAGGCTCCTCCCAGGTAATCGAATTTGCCCAAGTATTCATTATGTTGCCCTTAAATGGAACTACCCAACTAAATATGTAGCATAATGACAACTTACATGACAACAGCATGTTTTTGTAGATTATTTGACGAAAGTGCAAAGAGGCTGTCGTTACTGGTACTAATAACAGCTTGGACTCTGATTAGCTTCACTAACACCACCTTAGAAATTCTCATGCTGTGTCTTCTTTGACCAGTAAAGAATTTACTGCTATTTCCTGGATAAGGCAGTAGTCACTTACCTTTGAAATGGTGCTGAAAATTCATGTCATGTCAGTTAAGTGTTCTTTCTTTCCAAGTTTCCAATAATGAAATGCTATACACAATTGTAACCAGCTTGGCAGAAACAAATAAATAAATAAATAAAGATAATTTTAAAAAAAAGCATCCTAACAACCATTCTCCATTCCCTGTAAGCATCCCTAAATTGTTTCCTGAGAGCCTGGGTTTCATCCACCCATCCACATTTAACTGTATATTTAAATCAAGAGCATGTTCACAGAGAAACCAGGTACGCCTTTCATGTAAGTACACATAGTTGGGTACAAGCTCCTATTCAGATACACCAATTCCATCTTTTTTTTTTTTTTTTTTTTTT
>NDXB01017185.1:15805-39384 GCA_002631895.1 Agapornis roseicollis
TTTTTTTTTTTTTTTTTTTTACGCATCTGTGGAATTCAGATTAATGTACAAAAAAATTTACTGGCAGAGTTAGAAATAGTTCTGCAACTCAGTTATACTCATGGAGTTAGGAAGCTTTCTCTTTAGATATGAAGTCCATGCTATTGACGTTCTTTTCTGTTGTTTGTTTCTTCCTTCTGCCTCCTCTTTCTTTTACTCTGTTTTTCTTGCCTCTAACCCTAACTGTACAGATTACAAACAGAAAACATGGATCGCACATCCATTAGTATCTTCAATTCCAGTTCTGCTAGCTTTACTCTCCCATCTGCTTCCTCTCTCAGTGTTTCAGGAGTTGATGACGAAACAGTGGATATAAGGGCAAGTAAACAGCTTTTCTCTGAATCAATATGACACACAACTTACATTTGTAATCTAGCAGTTTTAGAATCTTTTCTCCTTTTACAGTAAATACACAAACATACAAGTCATCCCTCCTGTCATGCCAAGAAAGTAATTTGAAATATTTTTGGTCAAAGAAGACTTCATTTAGCTTAATTGCATGAGGTTGGTTCAGCAAGCTAAGCAGAAAAGCTGAAATTCCCCATTCCATCAGCCCCTCACATACACCCATGATTCATACTTGCATGGCTAGATGAGGCAATGGAATGAATCAACACCTATAAACCTATTTGCTGTTTGTTTACATCTCATGCTCTGTGGAGGACACAACAGCTCAGAATCCATGTCACCATTAACACTAACCTGCAGCAATCCTGTCTCATCCCAGCTAGAAATAAGTGAGTTTAAGGTACTCAGGTCCTACACAAGACAAAAGTTCTGCAAATATCCTGCTAATGACACATCCCCCATCTGAACTAGGAGATGGTGTTTTCCCCCCCAGAACAATAGACTTTATATTATTGTCATATTTTTGTAATACATTTTGAAAGACCTCTCTGGTTGACCTGACACTCTCAGGAAACACCTGCAAAAAGATGTTTTTTTCACTGCAAGTTTTTCAGCTGTGCTAGGAAACGCTCAGAGCCCACTGAAACCAATGGAAAAACACATCCATTGACTTACCTGAGCACTAGAAGAGGCTTCTGAATTCTTGGACCAATGACTTTAACATACTCTTACATGTACTGCTATCATAGCAGATGCAGACTTCTGTTCCTAATTCCAAGAGGGGTGCTACAGACTAGCTTTGGTGCAGTTACTTCAAAAAAGGCTTACACAATTGTGTTTTGATATCTGACGTCTAGAAGGCAAAAGGTGACAGTGAATGGACAACAATAAACATTGCACACATAGCACATTTCACAACCAAAATCACTTTCAAGGTTTGTGTTTAACCTACCTTAGAGATAAGGCAACTTCTTATTTAAATATGGATGCAGGCCTCTTTTAGGTTAAGTCCTGTTTTGGTCTGAGCTCAAACTTTCACTATTTACCAATTTAAGGTGTGAATATAAGAAATATGACAACAGCTCAACTGATTGTTAATGTCTTCCTAATAGATGGTGAGCTTTGCCGTGAATCCCTTTTTCTCCAGTGACACCAGTTTTGACATTAGTGGAACAGTGGGAGGTCTAAGTCTAACTGGTCTGGATGGCTTGATGATACCAGTCAGCAACCTTAAAGAGAACATTGAGGTAAATGCAGTATTTCCTATTCCTCTCCCTCTTTTTTCATTTTTTCCTTTTTCTGTTAATGAACAGCCATTTGTTAGCATATTCTGTGAGATGACTGCAAATGGTGGTAGTGTTCATTACATCACATAACAGGATGTTGGTCTCTGCATTTGTGATAGAGGATTTGTGTGATGTGACAAATGAAATCATATGTATATATGTCTTTTCTTAAAGAGGAGGTATCTTATTCTTCATTTAAATGGATGTGAGAATGCTAATGGTTGCAGAAAAGGAGTCCAGATTACAGTTGTTCCATAACACAATGTAATGCCTTATTTCATCATCCAACAACTATGTGTTTATATTACTACTGTTTGGGTGTCTTAGCTGATGTAAAAGATGACATCCAAATCATTTGTACATGCACTTCATGTAGCCAGTGTTTCAGTGATAATCTCAGCTGTTAGCTGAGAAATGCACCACAGGTCATAGTCTTTGGGATGAATCTACACAGGTTTCAAATGAACTTTTCAGAGGTTAGCTGAGAGTATTGAGAAAATTACTTTGAAGCCAGTATTTTTACTGGCCATGCTGTCCCTATAGTATGAAAAAATTTAATCTAGCATGTGGCTTTATTGTGCTCACAGATAATAGAAGCAAGATGCTTTGCTGTATTTAAAGCTATGTCTTTCTGTTTTAAAATAGATAATGTTACCAAGGCTTTCAGCAACTCAGGAAGATAAGACTCTGTTAAATCTGGGCAATTTTAGCACTTTCCAAGTCAATGTTACCTCAGAAAATACATCCATAGTCATCCACCTGGAATCCGAAGTTGACATTCCACTAATACTCTACTTAGGGTATGCTTATCATCCAAATGAAACCAACTACGTTTTGAAAAATCATCTGTTCTGTAAGAAAACTGCGGGAGGTAAGATAACTTGTTAGTGACCCATAGACACTGTGCATTCTGGGCTCATACAAACAAAAGGCATTTACCACCCATAACAAGCCAGGTACAGTCAGTATGGAGTGCTCATCCACAACTTAACAGCACATGTGTATATTTGCAGAATGAACCTTGACTGTGAGTTCAGGCACCTGACTGGAAAGAAACCTTTCAAAGGAGTTTCAATCTGTCATGCTTCAGGGTTCCAGTCTCTAGTACCGTGTTCTGTTAGTGTTCACTAACAGAAGCAAAGGGTGGGATGCTTTGAACAAAGAGTTGCTAAAATTATTTCATCCCTGTTTCTTCAGTTGGTTTATTTGATTATATGCAATACAGCTGCATACTACTTCTTAGCATTTCTATATATACATTGAAACTAAAATATTTATGTTCAAGGTGAGACAAACACCTGGGTTCTTAGCCCGGAAGAACTCATTTTTGGAGAGGGAACCTACTATTTCATGGTTTTACAAGACATGGGAATGGATTCCACAGCCTATGACAGGCTAACTATAGCTGTCACTTGTTTTGCATCCCGCTGTGTGTTTTGGGATGAGCACCAGTGGAACTGGAACAGCTATGGATGTCATGTAAGTAGATCCATACAAAACAATGTTTATATTATACTCTTCAAAGCCAGCTATTATAACCACCATCTTGTAGTAAAATAGTAGCACTGAACTCACACCATGAAAAAAGATCATTCTGAGATGTTTAAGCAAACTGAAGAAGTTTAGTCACACTGGGCTAAGCTTCAGATGACATTTCTATTTCAATATAAGAAGAAATAGGACCATTCTGACAAGGTTGTATTGTATTATATTATAATGCCTGCTTCTGGCTGACATTAGAACTAATATTCCATATTGGAACTCAAGCAATTCTTTTCTGTATAGTAGTTCTTTACAGTAACTTACCAATCTCAGCACTGTCATTTCATTTGCTTGGTAAGTTATCTAATACTTTGAAGTCAAATATTTTATCAGGATTTTTTTTCTGTTTTTTAGGTAGGACCAAAAACAAATCCTAGAAGCACACAGTGCCTCTGCAACCATCTGACCTTCTTCGGGAGTTCCTTCTTTGTCATACCCAATGCTATAGATGTTAGCAGAACTGCGCAGCTTTTTGGTACATTTGTGGACAACCCTGTGGTGGTGACAACCGTGGGATGCATCTTTCTGATATACGTGCTTGTGGTTATTTGGGCTAGAAGGAAAGACATCCAGGATGATGCCAAAGTAAGTCTTCAGCTAATAAAGACTGAATGTATTTAGGCCAATTCCCACTTTGTCTAGCCTGTTTTAATAGGAAGTTTTCAACCAGTCCTACTCCATTCCCTATAATTCTGTTTACTAGTAAGTCTATGTATTGTTCACAAGATGACAAACTCCTATCCACACCTTTAAGGAATTCATACTTACAGAACAGCTAACACACCACTTGTATTGTGTCACTCTGCAGGTGAAAATCACAGTACTGGAAGACAATGACCCCTTTGCTCAGTATCGTTATCTTGTGACAGTTTTTACAGGACACCGCCGTGGGGCAGCCACAACCTCTAAGGTATCAATGGCATTGTTTGGTAAAACAGTTTAGAAACTCCTTTAGAGAACTGGATGAATAATGGAGCACCTGAGGCTGTTAAACAGGGCAGCTCAAATGGAACGTCTAATCCACAAAACCCTTAGATTTGATGAAAACAGTAAGAACATGACAGAGGAATAATTATACATAGGATTCAGATGTGCAAGTCTTCACTTTGCCATCTTATTCTCCAGGTGACTCTCACCCTCTGTGGACTGGAAGGAGAGAGTGAGCCACACCATCTAACTGATCCTGATACACCAGTCTTTGAACGTGGAGGGGTGGATGTTTTCCTGCTCTGTACCTTCTTCCCTCTTGGAGAACTACAGAGTATTAGATTGTGGCATGATAATTCAGGGGACAGTCCATCCTGGTAAGTAGAGATCTGGAGATCTTGGGAAGTAAAGATCCACAAGTATTTTTTTTATAATGGTAACAGTTTTCCTTCTCTAGCAATTGATAATTACCCCTTCTACAGTTCTAGAAAGGAAAGAAGTGTTAGTTTCTCATTTTTGCAGGTTAAATCATAACCTAAACTGCAGGACCAGGAGTGCTTTATTTATCCTGTGTCTAAACAGGATGGAATGCGTTCTGTGCCTTACAGTTTAAACACAGCCTTAGAAGCCAAAGGCCAGAATTTGTCCTCCATAGTCCTGCTGAGCCCTGAATTTCACACAACTCAGTTACAGATAAGTGTGCCCTGTATGTTTTCTCCAACAGGTATGTGAATCGAGTATTGGTCCATGATCTGGCATGGGATCAGAAATGGTACTTCCTCTGTAACTCTTGGCTAGCTGTTGATATTGGTGAATGTGTCCTAGATAAAATGTTCCCAGTAGCTACAGAACAGGACATGAAGCAGTTCAGGTACCTTCTATTTTATGTACATTTTTTTTTACTCTTGATAGCAGTCAGTCTATAAAAGCAAGTATGCAAAAAAAAAGATCACACTCTGAACAAAAATGAAAACAAGGGAGGTCTTTTCATTGCCCTGAAATGGCTCTAGACAAGGAAAAGAGGAAGTATGGCTAAGTAAGTCTAATAGTAACCCTAACAGTAATACCATACTGGAAATGTTGTTGTTGAAGGATAGTCTGACAAGACCTATAAAAACCTAAACATCTTCTCTTATGTATAATTTCCCTAACAATTTATATAGAAACTGTTCATGATTAGCTCATCCTCCATGGTGAGGCCAGAAGGACATAAGTAGCAGCTATGACCATTTAACACAAATTCAGTCATGATATTTGGTAATTTCTCATAGTTATTATTTCTTCTAATAATGTCTAGAAGCATGAACAGGTCAGGACCCTGAACTACTGCATTATTCTTCCCCCTCTGTTCTAAGTATCCATTTGATTTCCCTCTCCTCCTTCCTAGCAATCTGTTTTTCATGAAGACCTCCAAGGGTTTCCAAGATGGACATATCTGGTACTCCATTTTCAACCGCTCCCCACGCAGCTCCTTCACAAGAGCCCAACGCGTGTCATGTTGCTTCTCACTGCTTCTCTGCACCATGCTGACCAGCATCATGTTCTGGGGAGTGCCAAAAGATCCAGCTGAGCAGAAAATGGATTTGGGTAACACCCCTCACCATTCCTTGGGCAGGGACATAGAGGCAGCAGAATTTAGGGGCAGAACAGTTGAAAAAAATGATCCTGGGGTTATTTTTACTTATCCTTTCCATTTGATCCTGACAGGAAAGATTGAGTTCACATGGCAGGAAGTGATGATTGGCTTCGAGAGCTCCCTCCTCATGTTCCCCATCAACCTGCTCATTGTGCAGATCTTCAGGAATGTGCGATCCCGGCCAGCCACACACGGGAGGGAGAAGAAGCCGGGAAAGAATGGACGAGTGTCCCCAAGCCTACCTCCCACCCCACAGCTCACCCAGGCTGTCTCACTCACTCCCGAGGCTGTGATGAAGGCAAGTCACTGTGGCTGCTCCCTACTGAGTCCTGCACTGCCCTCTGCTGCCATGCACTACCCGATATCCCCAGTTTAACTGCAGAAATCTTCCACTAGATGCCTTCAGCTTGTCTGAAGCGAAAAGCCAATTATGCACTAGTGGGGCAAAGCACTCATTTACCCATCTACATGGAATCCCCGGCTTTGTTAAGATCTGCCGATTTACATTCCAGCCCTGACACAATTATTATATGCAATCAACATCATTGTATTCAAGCGTTAAAGCAAACATTAAGCAAGACAGTGGAGATAAAAGGTATCAGAGACTTCATCTTTCTCATCTTAGGTCCTCAGGCAGGTAAGCTGTACTTCTGAATGCTCTCCTGCTGAATTCGTTGAAATCTGCCTGTCACATCCAGCTCTGTAGGATGTGCTATCCCTATCCATTCTGGAGATTTGAGCGATTAGTGCAACTCCCAGCCAGTGGTGCCTTCAGATCACATTAGCTTAAGTCACTGCAACCAGAGTTACTGCTGTGTTGCTGCTATCTTTTCTAGGACATAAGAAGAATTGCCAGCTCACTCTCTAAAGCCCTGAAGACTCCATCTCTCACTTCAGTATCAGATCTTGGAAAATCAACTAACATCAACACACTTCTGGCATTGGTTGAGGACATCATCTGCCAGCAGAACAGAGCTGGGCAAGAGCTTTGTGATGAGAGCAAGAAGGATGACCCTATAATTGTCACATTAGGTGCTATGGATATACAAGGTAATCAACACAATGTGACACGCTTACTGAAACTTCTGTAGTAAAAATGATGGTAATCATAGAATAGTTAGGGTTGGAAAGGACCTTAAGATCATCAAGTTCCAACCCTCCTGCCATGGGCAGGGATACCTCACATTAAACCGTGCCACCCAAAGCTTCATCCAATCTGGCCTTGAACACTGCCAGGGATGGAGCACTCACAACCTCCCTGGGCAACCCATTCCAGCATCTCACCACCCTAACAGGAAAGAATTTCTTCCTTAGATCCAATCTAAACCTCTCCTGTTTAAGTTTGAACCCGTTACCCCTTGTCCTGTCACTACAGTCCCTAATGAAGAGTCCCTCCCCAGCATCCCTATAGGCCCCCTTCAGATACTGGAAGGCTGCTAAGAGGTCTCCACACAGCCTTCTCTTCTCCAGGCTGAACAGCCCCAACTCTCTCAGCCTGTCTTCGTACGGGAGACTCTTAACTTAGGCATTCATTTATTTTCAACTAAACAACAATATATGAGTGAACAATCCCACTGATTTCATTAAGACTCACATTTGGCTTTTCCAATGAGTGTAACAAGCTACTAATTGAATAGGTAAACTATGAACAAATTAACATTGATCTTATCTGACTTCTCTGTTAAGGTTTAAGATCTCCGTCTAACTAAATTGCCTTCTGGCAATGCTTCCAGCTCATTCCAGCAGAAAAGAATTAAACTCTACCACTAAAGCTGCTTTTACATATTCCTTCAAATGTTACTCTTCACTTTGTCACATTCATAATCTTGAGCTCCAGTTCTGCTACTCTTTGTACTGAACAGTTATTTTAGTATAGGAATAGCTATGCTGATTTTCTTTTAATATGAAGAAATAATTTTTGGCCTGCAGACAAAACAAGAAGCCCGACTCCAGAGAAGGGAATGTGTGAGCGACTGAAATCTAGTGATTACAATCGCTGCTTGTACATGCAACTCCAGCATGTAGAGCTGGAGCTGGAATTACTGGGGCCCCATAAATTTCAGATGCCTCAGAGTTACACACAAGCTGTTTGTCAGGTTCAGCACATGAAGAACCTCCTGGAGAACTGGATCTGCTCATCAGCGTCCATCAGTGAGAGGTAACCTTGTTCTCATCTCACTCTCAGAATAAGTGAATTCAGGTCATAAATTCAAAAGTGATCAGGATGACAGAGCCCAAACAATTACTGCTTACTATGTGCTAGAAAACCATTTTTATAGCTGAAGAAACATATTTTACTATTATACTATTGTAGGAGGAACAAAGAAATGTCGATGTACTGTGTACTGCACACAAAAGCAATAATGACACATCATCACTCTTTGTCATTTTTGCCACCAAAATGGAATGTTACAATAAAATGCCGCATGCTGATAAAGGGCTAGGATAATCACTGAGCTCCAAAGTCTCAGTAGTCTCTTAAAAGGTCTGGAGAAAGACAAATTAGTAAGTAGACTAAAGTATTTCAGTGAAATACAGTAATTAAGCTGGAAGTATTGAAAACAATAGCACTAATTATTTCTCTCTGGCCTTTATATGGTGATCACAAGAGATCTGGGCTTCTATTCCACTGCAAACTGACTTTTCCTCTTTTGATTGACTCTTAAGGCTGTCCCTTACTACAAGCTCCTCCAGTGATGGCAAGAAAAGTTCTTCTTCCAAAGGGCTGCCCTGGTGGTTTGTGTTCATTGCTTGGTTCCTTGTTGCAGCCACCAGTGGTGTATCTGGGTTCTTTACCATGCTGTATGGGCTGCATTACGGCAAGGAGAACTCCATCAAATGGCTGATCTCCATGGCCATCTCCTTCTTGGAAAGTCTCTTCATCACACAGCCCTTAAAGGTGAGTTCCTCAGAAATACAACCATTGGCCATTCTATCATTTCAGGAAGACAAGTGGTCTAAAGAACCACAGGATTAAACATGTAAAATGAGAAGTCTTTGCCCTTAAAACAAGAGCCAGCAGGGGGTTTAGAGGGGTCTGTTGTCTTTTGCTGATATTCACTCCATTAGTTTCATCTCCCTTGTTTTGTCAGTTTAAAAGGTGATGCCGTTTATGACCAGGGATGATGTATAATGCAGCAGATTAAATAGCTGGATGTGCACTGTGCACTGTTCTCTGGTTTATCAGCTTCAACTGCATGAGTTCAACAAAGCCAAAGTACACTTGTTCTCCTGCAGTGCCTGGATCCCAAGGGGTCCAGGTCAAAGACTGAGCTTCTTCATATGAAATGGGCATATGGTGAGTCTATAGCTAATTCTTTCCAGGTGCTGGGATTTGCTGCTTTCTTTGCTCTGGTTCTGAAAAAGGTGGAACATGAGGATGAAGATGGGCCTTTAGCTGTACCAGGTAACTGCCTATAAAGTGAGAAATTATTAAAGGGAGTGTTCTGCAAGCTTTTGGGGTACTTTATGTACAAATATGTGACTCAGTTCAATGGAGAACTTTACCATTTGTCTTTATATACCTGAATCTTAGCTAGTAAGGTTAACAGAAATCACTAAATCCACAAGAGCTGTGATTTCTCTGTGCCTATCTATTAGCGTTCCCAAGATCAACATGGAAGTGGAAACAAACCTAAACTAGTTTTGTGACAGTTGAAGAACATACAAAGAACATATCCATACCATAGTACACTGGATAAATCTTGCAGAACACTTAATGGAAGAGACCAAAAGGTGAAAAAGATTTATGAAAAGAAGTTCTGGATCAAAAGAATAATATCTTCTTGTTTATCCTTTTACTGCTGCAAATGCACATAGACATGCACAATCTCCCCTAGCCCTGTTGTGAGATTTTCTCTGTTACCTGAGAACATACTTGCTGCTAGGATACCCAGCTCCTTCCTTCCCTACATCCCTAGCTTGCCTATGTCAGGAAAAAAATATTCTCCTATACTGATTCATACTAGATCAAGAATTGTACAAGAGTTGTAAATCACTTTTCAGAACTTACAAGAATAGTAAACTCTTGTACAAGAACCACAAGAATTCATAGAATCATAGAATAGTTTGCATTGGAAAGAACCTAAGATCATCAAGTTCCAACCCCCCTGCCATAGGCAGAGACACCTGACACTAAACATGTCACCCAAGGCTCTGTCCAACCTGGCCATGAACACTGCCAGGGATGGAGCACTCACAACCTCCCTGGGCAACCCATTCCAGCATCTCACCACCCTAACAGGAAAGAATTTCTTCCTCATATCCAATCTAAACCTCTCCTGTTTGAGTTTGAACCCGTTACCCCTTGTCCTGTCACTACAGTCCCTAATGAAGAGCCCCTCCCCAGCATCCCTATAAGCCCCCTTCAGATACTGGAAGGCTGCTATGAGGTCTCCACGCAGCCTTCTCCAGGCTGAACAGCCCCAACTTTCTCAGCCTAAATTGTAAATCACTTTTCAGTCTGTCAATGTTCAAGTAACAGCTAGAAAAGAAAATAATAAAATGTGACAAACTGACTGAAACCACTATAATAAAATGAATGAATCAGTGCTATTAGTATGCAGTAACCATGCTTAAATATTTTACTCTCACATCAGATGTAAGAAAAAGAAGACATACAAAGGAGGCTTGGTTTAGTTCTATACAGACATCTCAGCATTCATGTCTGTGACTATTCCACAACCAAGTAAAAATAGACATGTGATGCAGCGCAAAATACACTCTTCAGTTAGACTGGTAGGTCTTTATCTGGCAAGCATATCTAGAACTTCCTCTCAGGGAAATTTCTCACCTCCTTTAAGTCTTTCATGAAAGTTCTCAGTTCACAACCACAATTATCTGTATTACTCCATTTAATCCATGGATTCTGCAAACACAATTATGTCTAAAAAAAGCTAACACCAGAAGACAGGAGCCTAGGGCACAGCAAAGAATTCTGATACATAGCTTCATCCTTGATCAGCCTCAGCCTCTGAATACGTCATCTTCTGAGATGCTCAGCCTAGAGATAGACTGGACTACACCTGCTCCTAAACCTAATACACTGTGTTTGTTAAAAGAAATAAAAAGCAGGACATAGACAATCTGTTGACTAATTCCAGGGTTACTGCTCTCACCCACAGGGGATTCACACCCTCTCTTTGGAGCCCGCCGGGACAGTAGAAGTAACATTTACCTGCCACCTCCTGCAGCTGATGTGGAGAAAATGAAAATCAGCTGCATGAAGGAGCAGAAAGCATTTGCCCTCATCAGAGAAATCCTAGGTATTATCCATATGTAGATTATCTTGATGTATTCTGCAGTATTCATCCATACTTTTATCAGTGAAAATATTGTTCTCATGGGTGAAAAAGTTTTGGCATATCTTTAGCTTTCTTCCAGCCATTACAGTGTAGAGACAGCTGTTCAGTGGTAGCTGGAGCTGAAGGGAGGTGGGAATGTTAGCTGGGTAGCTGGAGATAAAAGTGTGGCTAAGACTTGATTTTATGGTAAAGAAACAGATTACATGTGAGGTTACAGAAGAGTTAGAAGGAGGAGAATGGGGAGGTCAACATGACAAGTTGAAATAAAAAAAAAAATTAAACAGATGGAGGCCATCTTTCTAAAAGCAGAGAGTATCTACAGATAATGATTTAAATCCCAGTTTTACTTCCTCTAAAAACAATGGATAAAGATTACCTCAACTTTACTTGGAACAAAGTTAGACTACTCTTTTTATTTATGGTTGCCATTCCAAATGTGATATGCTTGTAGCTTGTGTAAATTCATTAGTACTGGTCAGTCAGCATCTAGCAAAGCATCTCCTTAACCAAGTAAGTTATGATAAAAAGCAGTAACCATCCATGCAATGTCTTCTGAACAGCAGTATTAAATCTGAGCTCACATGCATTGTCTCTTCTTGTTTTTTTCCAGCTTATCTAGGTTTTTTATGGATGCTGTTACTTGTTGCCTATGGGCAGAGAGATCCCAATTCCTACTACCTGAACAAACACATTAAGAACAGCTTTACAGATGGATTCCACAATGTCTACAGTTACCAGGATTTTTTCACATGGGCAAACACTACCTTGGTCAAAAATCTTTATGGATCATATAAAGGTGCAGAGTCACATTGTTTCACTTCAGCTTGCCAGATTCTGAAACATTATCTTTTATACATACCCCTTACTTGCACATGCATATATGACTGGAGAAGGAGACTGTGAGTGTATAAGGCTAGTATGGATTCTTACAATATGAATATTTGTGAATTACAAAAACCCTACAGCTTGATGCCAAGTTTAATGTGCTCTGATATTTTCTGTATATTTAATATAAACCAAAAGTTCTGCACTATAGTTTTTTACATACTTTTTTCAGATATTCGTATGTATGCCTCATTTTACATGAGTTTCTTCCCATAATTCAAAAAAAGAATGGCAGACAGGTGGCCTTATAAGGCTTTTCCTCAGGAGAGCTCTGTTTGCATCATGCCTTAGGTGTGAAGGCTAATTATGCAATACCCCTGTGTTTCCTTAGGCATACCCAGTAATAAATATGGCCCATTTTCCTGCTCACATTTAAGAGTAAATATGAAATACTTTAGCAGAGCTGTTTATTGGGCATGACAGACACTGAACAGCTGTGGCCATATGAACACTGCATACAGCTACTCTGCTCTGTGATTCAAAGCAAGTCCCTTTTCCTCTCCAGGCCTCACTTTCCTTCTGTATAAAACACGGGTAGTGATACTGACCACTGTTGCATATGGATGTAATCTAGGAACTCAGTTCAAATCAACACAAGGGTTTAATTTTCATAACTATTTTGCTTACAGTGTTTCTCAGTAAAGAATCTATAGCAAAATATTAATGTGTCAGTGAATCATGAATGAAATTAAGAAATATTAGTCATTCTTTCATATTGCCAATGCTGCTCTTCTCCATCTCCTGTTTAGGATTCATTACAGATGGCAATTCCAAGCTGGTGGGTAGTGCTCGAATTCGCCAAGTAAGAGTGAAAGGAGACACCTGCTCTATTTCTCCCAGACTCCAGCATGTAATTCAGGAATGCCATGCTCCATATTCCACAAAAGCAGAAGATACATCAGTTTATGGGGAGCACTGGAATACTTCAGTTGTTGATAACTCCTCTGACTTGAGCTCAGCATGGCAGTATCAGAGTCAGTCCAAACTGAGAGGACAGCCCACCTGGGGCAAACTTGCCATCTACAGAGGAGGGGGATACGTGATTCACCTGGGAACTGATCCTAAGAATGCCTCCAGGTCCCACTTGTATTCTTGTAAATTATTGGTGTATCTGCTGTGGTGTCAGTGATGCTCTTTACCCTAGTTAAGATTCATTTCAGATTGCATCCTGAATTTTTCTGCTATGCATTGTGCTGAATATTGTAGATATTACTGTGGTGCCATCATTGCGGTTTACGATCCTGTCATCTTGCTCTATAGTAGGTAACAACCAGAACCCCAAATCAGAACCTTTTGCACCTAACCTATATGAGGTAAATGATTGGATACCTGAGGCATCTCAGGTTCAGCACTGGCCAATATCTGGTACCTGTTTCTCCAGAAGAGCCAAAAAGAAACCTATGCTAATAGTAAAAATATCCCCTATGCCCAGACTTGACAGACCAGATGTCCTCTTGACAATCTTACCTCTGTTTTTCTCTGTGAGTATATCCAAAAACCCCTATCCTCCATGTGATACTATACATTTTTATGCAGAATTCTCCAGTACCTTTTCAACAACGTCTGGCTAGATACCTTCACAAGAGCAGTGTTTGTTGAATTCACAGTCTACAATGCCAATGTGAACCTGTTCTGCATCGTATGCCTGATGTTTGAAACCAATGCTTTAGGTGAGAACCTTCTGTAAGTTGCACATTTATGAACACATCAAGCTATATACCTACAGAGGGTAGATTTACATGTTCTCAATGTTTACCTACTTTATTCAGTAAACAGAAGTATTTTAATAAATCTACTCGTAACAGAATCAATACAAAATTTATAAGCCACTTAGGAAAATGTAGTATCACATTAATACAGACCATAATGGAATATCTTATGTTTGCTTATGCTGTGGTCATCTGCTGAGGAAGAAAACATACTGAAATTTAATTTCCAGAATTTACACAACAGGAACAAGAAAAATTATGTTTACTAATATTTCAGCTAATCAGTACAGAAGTAAAACAAAAAAGTACAAATAACAGTCTGTCTTTTTTGTTCCAGAAGACTTCTAATATATAGCTGTGTAATCATATAATACATAACCTGGATACAACAAAGGAAACAGTGAAACTAGATTCTGGTTTGAAGGCATAGAAAAGCATTTAATCTGAGTAGTAGCCCCATCCAGTATTGCAAAATGCCCAAACAAGGCCTCAAAACCGAGCCCGTTTCTTTTGAGAATGAGATTCAGATTTACTTCTCCAGCTTCTCCTCACTTCTGCATTTGTAGTCCAATCCAAATTCAGTCCTGCTGAGATTGCTGTCATACAAGAAAGACTAGCACTCTAAAAGCCATTGACTGAAATTCTTATTCAAGGAAAATTTCAAAGGACACTTATAAGGCTACTCACATAATCAAGTATGAATCTAAGTTTAGTAACTGGATTCAGTCTCACACTGATGTGAATGTGAGTATAGAAGTCTTACAACTGAGCTGTTTGAATGAAAACAGAAAGATGTAATTAACAGAACACCAGTGTGAATGTTCCTTGTTTTTTAGGGGCCTTCTTCACAAGTGCAGAGCTGCAAAGTGTCCAGCTTTACCCATACACCAACAGTCTCCACATCTTTGTGGTTGCAGCAGAAGTAATTTATTTCCTCTTTATTGTGTACTACATGATCATACAGGTGAGGCCCAATAGAAACGTCAGATGATGGTAACATCTCATGTCTGGTTTTGATTTCACTTACAAAAACTTTAAGACTGTACTTGATTTCAGGAGTGCTGCTGTTGACTTGTTTCAGTGGAGGTGAAGTCTTGAGTACAATGGAAGATTGAATCAGATACTCTATCTGTATTAAATAATAGGAAAGCAACACTTTATTTGGATGGAATGCTTCTTTTGAGAAAGATAATGAAAAGATAGTGTAAAATGTAGCTTTATTGATGTGCACTAGTCTGCTTTATTGCATAGGGGACAGACCTGCAGAGATGTCTTGTGTGATATACAGACACAAGACTGAAATAGCAAAGCTGTTCCTTTCACAGGGAAAATTGATGAAGACTCAGAGATGGAGATACTACCAGAGCAAGTGGAATCTCCTGGAGATGACCATCATACTGATTAGCTGGAGTGCTCTGTCAGTGTTTGTAAAGCGGACAATCCTTGGGACCAGAGACATCAGCTACTACCAGGAACACAAAGAGGAGTAAGTACTAATGCTATTTAGTGCGATATTTGTTGGTGCTACTTATGCAGAAACAATTCTATTTTGCATCTTCCCAGACAGCAGCTTGTCTGTGCTAGATAATGCTACTCCATGGCTATATTCATGAAGCATGTGAATATTTCTGGGATTAGATGTGTGTCAGCAATAGGATGTTCTTCTGATATTGCTCTAATAAAATCCAGCAGACTTGAGCACCAAGTCCCTATCTTAGCTGCTAGTTTCCCATCTATCTGCATTGCACTCTTCTCAATCAGCGATGGCTTAGCAGACAGTAATGGACTACTAAATACAGATTGGAAAATTGTAACATATGTTAAAAAATGTTTAACACAGGAAATTAGATGACAGAATCACAGGATAATTTAAGAAGGCAAAGACCTCGGGGGGTCACTGCTCCAGCTCCCTCCTGTGGAATTTGAGCAGGTTTCTCAGGGCCTTGGTTGAATTTTGAGTACCTCCAAGGACAGAGGTTCCACAGCCTCCCTGGCCCTCTGTTCCAGTGCTGTACCACTGTCACTGTGGGGAAAAAAAAAAAACATGCTTTTTTTCACATCCAGATGGAATTCCTCTTGCTGTAGTTTGTGGCTGTTGTCTCTGATCCTTTCATTGTGCATCCTCTCTATAAACACTGACTAGGTATTTACAGACTGTAATTAGAGGCCTTAGTTAGCTTTCTTTTCTTCCTGCTGAACAGACCCAGCTCCAGATACCCTTCTCTTGTCCTATACCCTGACTCCCAACCATGCCAGTAGCACTTTACTGGACTCTAAGTCCTCCTTGCACTGGGGAGCTCAAAACTGGACTCAATATTCCATATGCCACCTTGTAAGTGCTGAATGGAAGAGCAAACACTTCCCTTAAACTCACAGCTGCATTCTTGCCAGTGCAGCATGCACAGATCATCTAGGTATAGGTCATGTCCTGTATTAGCATACAACATTCATAAAATCTGTTTGTGGTCACCTCTGTTGTAAACAAAATTGTAAGCACAATGTGCTAACTTTATAAATGGTAAGTAAGTATTACCAAGTTTTTTTTCAGCTAACACAAATTCACAGATCACAGTTCTGACCTTCAGTCTTTTACTTCTTACCTTACAGTAGCTTCTCACACAACTGGTTGGAAATTGGCTAATCCTGTCACACCTAGTGCATCCTGGTAGCTGCACAGCACCATCCTCTCAACTACACACACACAGAGAAGAATCTAGCTATCTTTCTAAAAGTCAGAAGTTTGATAGTAAGTTTGCATAGCTGGCTTTAAGCTGTGACTTGCTGAAACCAAGTAGTACTTGTGTTACAGCCTAAACCCTTTCTCAGCTCTAGCTAACATTGATAAAAAGCTCTGCCATGTGTAACTGAAATTTTTGTGTGCACACAGCAGGAAGTACAGATGGGAACATTGAAGCAGGAACTCAAGTTAGCTTGCCACTGGAAACAAGGACAGCGTGATTGGATTTTCCAGCATACTCAATCATGCATTTAACGGCTTCTCTGTGCAGGGTCTACTACCTCTTTTCTTTTTTCTACCAGCTGTGTAAGCTTTAATGAAACAGCAAGAGCCGATGCAGTTCTTGGATACCTGATTGCGTTCCTAGTGCTTCTCTCCACAGTGAAACTGTGGCACCTTCTGAGGCTCAATCCTAAAATAAACATGATCACTTCAACCCTAAGGAGGGCGTGGGGTGATATCTCTGGATTCATCACTGTTATTGCAATCATGTTCCTCGCTTATTCCATTGCTGTGAGTATCACTGTGGTTTCTGTTGTCTGCAGTCTGTATCCACGTACTGTCAAGTTAAATTAATTATTTCTGAATGGTGAAAGAAACACAGCTTTGAAATTTAAAACTGAATAAAGCTGCCTATCTATATCTTAGGTTAGCAGCTTGCAGCCCAGTTCTTTAGCACAAAAACCAAACATGGAGATGAAAAAATGGATTATCTCAGCGTAATGGGTGTGACAGAAAAAGAAAGTGCAGAAAAAATTTCTGGATAAAGCCTAAATTCAGGAGAGTGCAGCAAGTGTCATTTTCTATTTGGTTAGTTTTTAAGTGGCAAATAATTATTTTTCTGCCTGTTTCAGGAGTACTTACGCAAATAAAATGGTATTTTAATTCTAACAAGATTAAAGAATCGTTGGACTGCAACTGTTCATGTATATTTACTGGTTTAGCTGAAATGTTTTGTGTAAATATTCTGGTAGAGTGATGCAGGAAATTCAGCACATCTCAACTGCAAAATCTCTGGAAATGTGCCAAATCCAAACTTTCCTATAAAGGGCAGTCCTGTGACAAATGGGACCTGCTGCAGCCTCACATTGCCTGACTACACATTCCTCATCTCTTCCTCCAGCATTGACACTTTAGCAACTGAGTAGCTTTAGGCACTGGTGTACCCACAGGGAAAGTAAGTGATCAGATCAATTCCACAGCAAACCCTGTTGTCACACCATGCAAATGATGAATCTGTAAAAGAAAGCAGCAGAAGGATGGAGAAAAGGTGAGATGGCAGCAGCCCCCATTTAAAATCAGGCACAGTATGCCCACAAATTAAGAAAATAGCATCTTGGTTACTGAGGGCAAACAAGAAGGTGGTCTATTTGGAAGGATCTATGCACTGAAAGGTACATGCTTGTGACTATGATTAATTTGGTTAATTATGCAGAGATAAATCTGCTTCATGAAGGTAGGCTAAAATATGACATGTTTTGTCATGTATTTGCATATTTTTTACATATATAGTGAGTGAGCAGATATAAGACATGATCTTAGCCATGATAAAAGGTCTTACAGCTAAACACAGTTCAGGAAGTGTAAACCCAGTTCTTAGTTCTAAGCTAGTCTTCTGTGACCTTACCTGGTGTTTCCCCTGTTTGTAAACAAACAAAAAAACCCCAAACTGCAGAAAAAGCTTCATGGCTCTGATGACAAGGTTGGAGGACTTCCCCTGCATACAGCAGTCATTGGCTGATTTTGCAGCAAAGACTGAGATTGTGATAGAAGGTATGTCTTCTTCCCTCTGCAGACAAACCTGATATTTGGCTGGAAGCTCTCCTCTTACAAAACTCTCTTTAATTCAGCAGAGACCATGGTCAGTCTTCAGCTGGGAATCTTCAACTATGAGGAGGTATCACCTCTAACTTTCAACATTTATCACTATATAATTGGCATCTCAGCTATCAAATGTGCTTTGACACAGCAAATAGAAAGACATTCAGTTAGTGCTAGAAATTAATCTAATTTTGGAAGCTCCATAGCTTCCTAAAGCTTATCTCATCAATAAAAAGACCCCAGGCAAAATGTATCTCATCCCATTTTGAGCATCAGTCTCAGATGCAGAATGAATCTTGCATTAACAGAAGTGCTCACATTTTAACTAGATATGTTACTTACTGATTACAGAAACTTCTCAGTAATTTCCTTAGAAAGCTACAGACAGAAATGAACACACACTCACCAGCTTCCCAAGAAAGGCAAGGCCTTTCACAAGGGATCTTTGCATTACATTTGTTTCTGTTATTCTTGAACTTTCCATTAAGTTATTTCAAATACTACAATGTCTTTCAAACAGCTCTTTGTGGATTAAGCCAGTTCACAGACATCTCTGACTCTGAAGTCCTCCTTGGTGGATGCTTTTATACTACAGATAAAACAGGGTATGGGTAGCTTTGAAGATCAGTAACTGGACACAAAGTTTTTCACATGTTTGTCCCACTGATCTTGTTATTAATCAAGACATATTCCTAGGATATAGCTTACATGCAAATTATGGGGTTTTATTTTTACACAACACTTGGTTTATGTCTGTGACAATCTGACTGGGCTTCTTTGTAAAGCATACAAGAAAATGTAATAAGAGCATACAGAGATTTCATCTATACTTCAAAAGCTGAAGCATGATCGAGCTGTTCTGTGTATAAACACACCTCCAGGCTTGTAAACCCTGCACATGAAGCCTTCATACCAACACAATCAAATGCAAATACTTAAAAAAACCCCAAAGATTACCCATATTCATATATCAGAGATGTAAAATATTCTATCAGCATAGGAAAGTGACTAGAGAAGAAAATGCATATACATAATATAGTACAATTTATTAGCCACAAAGATTTTCAAGGAGACAAACTCCTAACTGTGTCTTAGCTGCTTGTATATATGCTTTTTTGTTTCTTTTTAAACCAATATACAATGTCTTACATTATGAATACTACAGGTCTTGGACTACAATCCAATTTTAGGCTCCTTCTTGATTGGATCCTGCATAATTTTCATGACATTTGTGGTACTGAATCTGTTCATTTCAGTGATTCTGGTTGCTTTCAGTGATGAGCAGAAGCACCACCAGGTATGTTCATGTATGGTCCCTTTGTGTTTAACATTCATTGCACAGTGTTTGCTCATGACTTAGGTATTCCACCATTGGATGAAACCCTTGTAAATTCAGTCCAACTCTTAAGAAGTTACTCATTTACTTATATATCACACTTCAGATTTTCCAGATTTACAGTGTCCATTCCTGTTCAGACAAACCCCTGCTCAGATTCAGCACAAAACCTGGTTTGTAGCCTCTGTTCACTTATTAAATCCAGCAAAAGTTTTTAGACTTGTGCCTGGTTCTACTGAAATCAGTGCCAAAACAGACATCAAAGTCCATGAGGACTTCACAGCTCCTTTTAAAAGTGTCAATGTGTCTGACCCATTTAAGCTACTGACAGCACAGAGCAAAAGCCAGCTTAGTACTCCAGTACTGTCCAAAATTCCATGTTTTAAATAAAGCCAAGGGAGATGAAAACAAAGTATGTGGTCAATAGAAAACAAGATTTTTTAATATTTTTCTCATTTACTTCATCTAGAAATGTTGGGTGGCTCACTGTATGTATACACCACTAGCTGTATGGTAGCCACCAAGGGAACTCCAGGCTCCCATAACCAGGTTTCCATAGGATTTGACAGAGCGCAAATTTCCTCACCAGGTTCATAGAACCCCACAACAGGAGGTTGGAAAGGACCTCAAGGCTTATCTGGTCCCTCTGGTACTTTTGTCTTGATAAAAATACTGGCATGACGTTCTGCTTTGGCAATTACTCACAGTCATGGTTTAACTCATGCTTTGCTGGAGTGAAAGTTTGTTTCTTTCACCTCAAATAATGATTTCTTAGGGCATTTTCCTTCTTCAGCAGAGGCTGTATCTACTTCTGGTCTGTGCATCCGAGTAACTTACTTCTCACTGTTATTTCAGCCTTCAGAAGAAGAGGAAATTGTTGACCTAATGCTATTGAAACTTTTCAGTTTCTTCGGGATTAAATGCAAGAAGGAAGAGACACCTGTCACTAACGACCAACTGGAACAACCTGCCAACGGTTAAATAATAATCACATCGAAAAGTCAATTAGGGGGTGGAAGATTCACTTTTTAGCTACCAGCTGCAGTCACTTGACTTAGGTTACCATAGCTCCTGACTGAAACATTGTGGTATTCAACAAATGAACCATAGTCGACATGTTATTTAGGAGCATTAGCTAAGAAATAGCGCTAAACCCAAGACAAAGCGTCGTGCGTGCGCGTACTGTAGGCTTGCATTTAATAAACACTGAGCCCTTATTGTACGGTTCGGGTTAAAACCATACTCTTTCCGCTGAACAAGCACTAAACGAAAACGTCGACCCCCGGAGCCGCTGCCCTGAAGGGACCCGTAACGGCCGCCCTGACGCGCCCCCGTGAGGCGGGCGCTCTGCACGGCTCCGCCCCCTCGCCGCGGTGAAGATGGCGTTGAGAGCGCTACGGCGAGTCGGGCCGGGCCTGGCGCCGCGCTGCCCGCGCCTCTCGCCGCCGCCGCGGGTGCCCGCAGCGAGGAGGCTGGCCACCAGTTCGCTGGTGCTGTCTGGTGAGCTGTCTGGGGAGCCGTCGGGCCCGCTCTGTCAGAGCTGCCAGGAGGGGAGGGTGGGCTGCGGGTGCAGCCGCGCCGGCCTTGCGGGTAGCGGTGCCACAACCCGGGGGGGCTGAAGTGAGCCCCCCGCTCAGTGCGCGGAGCCGCCGCGGAGGTCGCTTCCCCCTGTGCGGCCCCGACGAGCATGGGTGCTCCGTGTGCGGCTTGCACGGAGCCTGCGAGGAGCGGGGTGCTGCATCTCCCGGGGCTGCGGCCGGACATCTCCATCCCGGGTGCCCGTGTGGGGACCGGGAGGGCCCCGCAAGATGGCTGAAGGCCGGCGAGGGCTTGTAGCCGCAGGGGGCAATGAGAGCAAGGTTTCACCTGCCCCCGATGTCGTGTGTGCCCCTGACTGCTCCCTGGGTCGGAGCAGTCCCAGGCACAGCTACAGGTTGGGCAGAGAGGAGATTCGGAGAAGGACTTGGGGGGGTGGTGGTCAATGAGAACATGAACATGAGGCGGCTTCAGTGTGTGCTTGCAGCCCAGAAAGCAACCGTATCCTGGGCTGCATCCAAAGGAGCGTGACCAGCAGGTGGAAGGAGCTGATCCTGCCCCTCTACTCGGCTCTCGTGAGACCTTACTTGGAGTATTGTGTGCAGTTCTGGTGTCCTCAACATAAAAAGGACATGGAGCTGTTGGAACAAGTCCAGAGGAGGCCACGAGGATGATCAGGGACCTGGAGCACCTCCTGTGTGAAGACAGGCTGAGAAAGTTGGGGCTGTTCAGCCTGGGGAAGAGAAGGCTGCATGGAGACCTCATAGCAGCCTTCCAATGTCTGAAGGGGGCCTATAGGGATGCTGGGGAGGGACTCTTCCTTAGGGACTGTAGTGAGAAGACAAGGGGTAATGGGTTCAAACTTAAACAGGGGAGGTTTAGATTGGATCTAAGGAAGAAATTCTTTCCTATTAGGGTGGTGAGGCACTGGAATGGGTTGCCCAGGGAGGTTGTGAGTGCTCCATCCCTGGCAGTGTTCAAGGCCAGGTTGGATGAAGCCTTGGGTGACATGGTTTAGTGTGAGGTGTTCCTGCCCATGGCAGGGGGTTGGAACTGTATGATCTTTCAGGTCCTTTCCAACCCTAAATATTCTGTGATTCTATGGTGCTGACTCCCCCCTGGTGCCTTCTCCCCTGAGGAGCAGGTTCACCTCTGTTACTTGGCAGGAAACTTCTAACCTCCTCTCCATGCTGCAGTAAAAAGCCAAGTGGCCCTGTCTCTTTCCAGCTGAAGTCATAGTGCAGAGTGGGGTGAGCATGGAGAACGTGATCTTGACAAAGGAATTTGGTAGCTTGTCAGGCAGAAAGCAGGATCTTTGTCTGAGGAGCATCAGTAACAGGACAGAAAGGGACGCAGCCAGGAGGACGGAAGCCGGCAGCAATTAGTTTAGGCAGGCTGACAGGGAACCTAACCCAGGGCTTTAGGGCCTTGGGGCTATCTGAGCTAAAGAAGTTTGGCTGTGCCTCAGCAGCTCCTGTGCAGCACAGGTATAGAAAGGGTAAGACAGGAGATGGGGTTGCACGTTAGTGCTTGGTGTGACTTTGCACGTGAAGTAGTTAATTCTGAAGGTATTTGCTGCTATCAAAGATCCCTTTGAATGAAAGTCTGAAAAACAGTGATACCCCAGCAAACAAATTTTGAAAAGGTAGAGGACAGTACGCTATAAAATGATTGTCACTAAGAAAAGGTCATAAATGTCCTTCCATATAGGTTGGGAGACTATCTTTTTTAACTGTCTTCTGCACCAAGTGAGAGAAAATTTATTAGTCATTACTTGCAAATTGAGTCAAAGTCTAAGCTTTTTTCACTATTCTAATTGTTTAATGTACCCACTGTTTTTCTATAGCTATTTGAAGCAAAACCATAAACTATGTTTTTGTTTTAGACAGAGAGGAAAAATGTATGCCTCTGTGGAGATGCGAATTTTCCTTCACTCTTCAGATACATGTTTATGAAATACTTAATAGAGGCAGGCTAAGTTAAATGAGCGTCTGAATTCAGAATGTGCTGATTAAACTGATACCAAAGTCCTGTTGAAATGAATTAAGCTAGAGTAAATTTTGCTGCTTTCCTGGAAAAGAATGCTCACAGAAGAGACTTGGTGTGCTTTGACAGCTCATATTTGTTTAATTTGATTTATTTAGTGAGCTGACTACATAAGCTCGAAGGTCAGATTTGAGATTACTTATTAACTCTTTAATTTGACCTTTATTTACAGTGGTTTTGTTGCATGCTTAGGATGTTCAAGTCTAACTTTTTCATTTGTCCTTCAACAAACTTCAGTGCTCTTCCAACTGTTGAGAACATTTTACTGCTCTGTTCTGAACTGATCGTGGAAGTCTTCTGGTTTTCTTTCTATTAATCTTTTTTAACCTTGACTTATAAACTAATTGTATGCTATATTGTTATCCTGCAAAAAAAAAAAAAAAAAAAAAAAAAATTGGGTGGGTTTTTTTTTTTTTTTTTTTTTTTCT